>VZRQ01002121.1:362180-420865 GCA_013397975.1 Machaerirhynchus nigripectus
ACAGGACCTGAGGGAATGGCCTGAAGCTGTGTCAGGGCAGGTTTAGGTTGGATACTAGGAAAAGGTTCTTCACCCAGAGGGTGGTTGGGCACTGGAACAGGCTCCCCAGGGAAGTCAGCACCAAGCCTGACAGAGTTGAAGGAGTGTTTGGACAATGCTCTCAGGCACATGGTGTGACTCTTGGGGTGTCCTGTGCAGGGCCAGGAGTTGGACTCAGTGTTCCTTGTGAGTCCCTTCCAACTCAGAATATTCTATGATTTTGTAAAAGCATTTCTAACCCTCTCTTCAATTCCTGTATTCTGTGGGCTCATGAACAGTAAATACCATGCTAATGTTTCAATATTTTCCTTCGTTTTGGACCCCGAGACTCTGTGGAAGTGACTGCATTAGCTAAACCAGTTTAAACCAATGAATATTCTTTCCAGTTAAATGTGGATAGATTTGGAAACGTTGCACTGAGAATTGTTTATTTGTTTGGAATGGAGTTTTTTGTGGTTTGGTTGGTTTGGGTTTTTTTTAAACAGCATAGGGTCTTACAGTCTTGTTTCTATTATGGGAATGCCTACTTGTGAATTTACTGCATGTTTTCTGGACATCTGAAACAACAGAAGGCAGCTTTGTGTCATTAATACCTACTAATTCATCTTTACATATTTGAAGCATTTATTTGCAACAATATGGGCAATGTTTCCCTTGAATAAATTATATCTCACTTTTCCAGTAAGCTCTAGAAACTTTGTAGTGATCAGCATTTTCAAGCTGTGGCTGTGGTGGTGTTAGCTGAACAAGATTTGGGAGTAACCTCATTTTATTAGTGGGGTAGATTGGGTAGACTCTGTGTTTTGTCAGAGCATTGTGTTTTTAAGGAGAAGTGCTGGTGGAACTGCCTAGCTACTTAAGTACTTAAAGGGAATTATGACCACTTGTCAGTAATTTATGAGGTAAAGCTTAGCTGGACTAAGTTTGTTGGATACTGGTCTTAAAAATCTCAGTTCTTACCTTCTTTACCTGAAGAAAACTCTAGGGTGGGTGTATCTGTTGTATTCAGGTTAGCTTTTGGTTACAAAGGCCTTGCAGGGAGCAGAGTTAATGTGACAGAAACATAGGATTGAGGGGGGTTTGTTCACAGTTAAGTCTCTCAAAGCTAGAAACTGATCTTCACTGTTCCTGGAAAAAACCTCAACATGTTACATGTGAAGGAACAGAAATAAGTATCCTTCAGAATTCTAGCTAAGCACATACATTGTATGTTTACTTGAGCATTTTTGAAAGGACAAGTAGTTCCATGAGAAGGATTTGGTGACTATTTAGTGATTTGGTGACTATTTGATTTTTAAAAGTATAAAACCTGCCTCTAAAGGGTGTGGAATTATCCAACCTGGAGAAATAGGTTCTCTTTCTAAGTATAAAAAATATATATTGTTAGCTATACATATATTCTTTGGAAGGTAACTTTAAAAATTAATGATTTTCCTTAAAGCAGACCTTTTCTTAAGTAGATAGCTTCAGTAACACTACCTTAGTTAAAAACAGGGAAAAATCTGACTGTACAGAATTGGTGAAAGAACATGAATATCAATTTACTACTTTCTGGAAAAGGGTGGAAAATGGAAAAGAAAGCATTATATGAATGTAAGATTGTCTAAATTATCTCGTAGAATGTAGAAATAAGCTGCTTTTATCATTCTACACAAAATATAACTGCTGTCTCAGTGACTTTTAGAGCATTAAATCCAAGTCTTAAAGGAGATTCTGTGGGAATCATGAGAACAGCAATACCAGGAAGAGATTTGCACTGTTTCCCCTATTGAATCAGAGCTGCTGGTCTGTTGTTGCTGCTGTGTCCTGTGTCCTGTGACTTGTTCATTGCATTCTGTCTCAAATGGAATTGAAACAAATATTTTAGTGATCATCATGTTCCTTTAGTCAACTGGCAGTGATGGTGACCACTCTGAGGAAAAAATACACTTCCCCATCTTTTAATCTTACTGCCTTCAACATTCTCCCAGCACAAATGCCAGCTTTCATTTTAGAGTAAACTGCATTGCTATCCTATGTAGATGGGACTTACACTTTTCCTGTTCCTGTAAGTTACAGCTGTCACAACTGTAAAAAATGGAGGTTATCTACAGTATGATTGATGTGAAAATAGTGATACGTAGGAGGAAGTACCTTTATTAAGAACTCCAACATCTGAGAAACTGAGAAAGAAGGTCAGGGTGTTTCCTTGCTTCTGAGCGAGAGAGACTTTATCTCTCTTTGCTACCTATTCAGTCATACCTGGAGGTGTTCCTGGATCTTGGGAAAACATATCTAAAGACAAGTATAGCTGTAACTGGAAAAATTCCAGAAAATATCAGGGTTTGCATCCATCTTCAACCTCCATTTTTTTAAAATTATTGCTCCTGTCCGTTAAACCATTTTAAAAATTTTCTTTAAAATTTTCTTTTCCCATAGCTTGGATACTACTTGTGGCTGTTATACCAACACATGAGGGGTTTAGCTGTGATATTAGATCAATTTTTGTTGGTTGTGATAAGACAGCTCATACCCGGGGGCTTTGTTTTTGCACAGTTTTTGCATCTTTTGATTAGGCATTGTGCATGTGATTATCATAAAATACGTATCCACACTAGCTTTTCTGAAATATCACGAATGCGTGTTTGTTCCACTTGAACTTAGAAATCCAGGTTGTGCCCCAGATCTAATCAGTTAAAGCTGTGCAAAAGTAGAGATGGAGAATGTAACAGAAGACACACAGACATTAGCCAAAATAACAGTATCCTGACAATCACTGTATCTGGAAGTATTAATTTTCAATATATTTTTATCCAGTTCTTTTTCAAAATGGTATTTGCAGATATTTAAGAGTATTGGAGATGACAGTGAACTTAACTAAGAGAACTTGTACACGTGTTTCCCTGTTGAAAAGACAGAGAGGCTGTTCACAGCATGGCTTTGATGCTTGTTTTGGTCTGCAGATTTTTCTTTTCAGAGGATTTAATTTTATAACTTCTTTATTTTAAACAGATCTGAATGCCATAAAACCATCTGTGAATGTGAAAGCCAGGTACAACGCTTGATGCAGAGACCTTAACCAGTAACAGTACATCAACTGGAATTGATTAATATTTTGGATATAATACCTTTTCCCAGTCCAGTGTAGCTTTCTCTTCACATGGTTCTCGCAGTTACCTGTTGTTCTCAAGATTTCAGGACTATGAGGATTGTGCCAGCCTTTTCTACATTCGGGAGCAGTTGGTGCTTTAGTTATTTCTTCTTGACCATCAGTTCTAGCGTACTGCTGGTAACAATCAGAAATTCAGATGAGATTACAGATTACAAAATAGGTATTTGATTTTTAATTTGATATCAAATATATATGCACATCTTTTGAAAGGCAAATGGTGGTTATTGTAGCTATGGTAACCAGTGCAGTATGAGGCAGAGAGGTAACTTGCTCAGGAGGAGAAGGAACTGAACAGGGGAGTGAAAAAGTAGTAATTCTTCTTTTAATGAGTAAAAATGCATTTTAAATATAAGCTTTAGAGGAAAAAAAAATTGATGGTAGTCACGCAGTATGTAGGCAAGTTGTACTCTTTGTTATCTAATCATTAAGAGAGATCAGAAATACATATTATTCATGTCAGTCTTAACCCTATCCAATGCTGAAACATGATTTTTTTTCAACTATGGTTTCAGAACATTGGGTGGTAGAAATAATTGAACTTTTGTTACATTTGTTTCATTTACTGGAAGTCATCTTTAGTCAGGTCACTTCCTCAGGCATTCCCTTAATTCAGATACATGTAACATCGCATTACTGAACAGAGCTGAATCTCCTGGTCTCCACAGCATTTATGACAAGGTCAAACTAAACCCATTTTATTATGCAGCTGCAGCTTCAAAGTTTGTGATCTGTTACAGTGCCTGTAGTAACTTTGCTTTTACAGTAAGTGAAAAATGTGTGAAGTGAGCAGGAATTAGCTGTATTTTTGGAAGGCTTTAGTTTTAAAGGAAAAAAAAAGTTACTGTTCATTACCTCAGTACCAGAGAATTAATTTGGATTTCTGTGAAACTACGCCATATTGGCTGCAAACAGGAATTTGTTCTTGGAAGGATAACAACAGGCAGCCTGTTGCCCTTGTTTACACTGTAAAAGGTACATAGGAAAAGAAGGAATTGCATCCAGCATGCACTCCGTGTAATTAAAACATGAAAAGTACTGCTGGTTTGGCTTTGTTTCTAAACAAATGTCAGGGCAAATATTCAAAACTAAGGAGAGCCAAGCCAAGGCTGCAAAAATCTTTGCTGTCAAAAATCTCTGTGTGAATTAAGATGACAGTTTTGGCAGTTTCATTGCACCCTTTCTGACCAAAAGAATTCAGACATTTGTTCTTTTATCTATGCCTGGATTCAGGCCCCCACTGACTTAGGTGATGTGTATTTCAGAGGTGCTTAAAATCCATATGAGTTGCAGCCTACTTCTCAAGGCTGTTAGCTTCTCTGCACATTTGTGCTGGTGGTTGTGTGCTTGAGACTGATGCTGTTGATATCCTGAAATATGCTTTCTCCTGCTAGTTTAATGCAGTAAATCTGAAATTTGCATTGGGCAAAGAATGAGCATACAACTACATAAATGAATTGGCAGATTTTTTTGTTTGATGTTATCCCTGAGAGAAGACAGAAAGAAAGCTCATGCGTCACTGAGAACACAAATCTTTGGAGCTAAATGCATCCAGATAAGGGCATGTAAGTATGGTGGAAAATATTTGCAAAAGCAGCTGAAGAAAGTTTGCTGCCAGGCTGTCTTGCCTCGTAAACCATTACTCAGGCTGAAAGGATCTGTGCTTTGGAAGATAGATTTACTAATCTACCTTCTATTTGTTGTCATTGCTTTGTAGACATTTTAAAATTCATCCCAAGAATGTGTGTCTGAAAAGTTAACTTGCTGTGGGGGTATGTATGTATGTGTGTGTGTATATATATATTTGGACAGTTTTTAAAGTGTATATATTTAGAGAAAGAGATTTTGAAGAGGAGGTGGAAACAGAGCATCTGCAGGAAGAGCTATGTTTCCTTATGCACTGCTTTGGGTTTTTTGTCTCAAGTTTAAAATAGTACTGAAAGAGGAAGAGAGAAGCTTTCTAAAGGTATTTGAAGAAATTTTGACCAGTGCTCATTTTTATGGTTACATTTTTAAATCAACTACTTCCTTGCTTAAATACTTAATAAAGGGAAGATTATCTACTTCTCAGGCAAGTTGCCTTGACTAGGTCTTGGATGACACTTCCACACTGACTGTGCAAAGCTCAGGATCATCTTACACAAAACCAGAGGCCAGAGATCTGGAAGGTTGTTAAGGAGTCTGCCTCTGCTGTTAAAAGTTACCCAGGGATCCCCAGGCCATTGCTGTCATATTTGCATACCTTGTTCTTAAATAAAGAAGCTCTGCTACATAACTTGCTCCAGGGTTTAAATGTCACTGTTGAAGGGTGGAGGAAGGAGAGTTCTACATTGTTTGTGTCTAAGCTAGGCCTGTTCTTCTTCAAGTTATTTTGACTGATCATCCTCAGTGGACATGGAGAATCATTAAATACCAGCTATTTTCTGATGTCCACTATTGTCTGATTTCTCACATTTTGCTTGATTTGCCTGTCTATCTTCATTCTCCTAATTTCCCGACTAAATAAACAAGAATTTTTGCCTCTGTGTGTGTGACATAGTTTGTCACAAAAGCTATGCTTTTCAAAACATGTGGCAGTTTTCTTGTTCTAAAATTTTCCAGTTTGCTGTATTTTTCTTGAAGTGCAGTAGTAAAACTGGATTCATCATCTAATAGCAAGGAATAAGGAAAACAGCTAAGTTTCATGTCTTATGCTGACATGTCCTGGAATTATATTTCTTTCCCTTTAGAAATAGTAGTGTTATTTTCCAAGTTTTAATCTCATAGATTCTCAAGAAATTATTAACATTTTAATGCTAGTTTTCCATTAGCATTACTGTCATGCTTTGAGCATTTTCCTGAGTTTCATCATTAGAACACCCCTAGGCAAATTATGAAGATTATTGTGACAGTTGTTACCTGCAAATGAATTGCAGCCTCTGCAAGTTCAGTGTCATCAGCCAGTTTCAGAAGTGTTTTTCTATTTCACTTTTCCAGTTGTTAAGGCCAAAATCCTAAGTACTGAACTTAGTATGCAGAGCCTTTTGAAAGACCTCATGGGACTATATTATTTCAGTTTGATAGAAAAAGAAATCACTGGTTCTCTCTGAACAGCTATTTCAGACTGAATAGCTCTATGCAGCCATGTAATAGGAATGTCAGCCAGACTCCGTTTCCCTGATTTACTAGGGAACTTACTGCAGCTCCTGAAGGCTAACTCAGAAGCCATAAACTGAAGTGTATCAAAGCTAATTCTTGTTGCCTATCTGCATGCCCTTCAGCATGACAGAGAGATAAACATGTGGTTTGATATGATTCAATTTTCATTTTCTTATTATCCTACATTGTTTAGAAATGGACTGTGATATTGTTTTCCTGTGTTTAGGATAGATGTTGAACTTAGTAACTTGTAATTCTCTTGGTATGCATTCCCCTGTAAAAAAAGTGTGTATGTGCTTAGGGGTTTTTGTTTTCAGAGGTAATCAGTAATGCTTGAGAAAATCCTTTACTTGAAACCCAAGCACACGGCTCATCCTTCTTTTCATACACTGTTGTGACTTACTTGGGTGAACTGTATGTTTCACCTTTACAGCTTATTGGGTCCCAAGCCTAAGCAGACCTTTTTTTCTGGTAAAACCTTGTTTGTCAGTCAAATATGAAATTTGTGAGAATGAGAAATGAAAGCTGTTTCTTAATGTATCACTTGGAATTTTCAAGGGAGGATGCATGTCTCCCTTAAAAGCTGGCACAGCGTAAAGCCAAAGGTGAAGCCAAACTTGAAACTTGCTGCCTTGAAATTGGCTGATTTTTGGGTTGGGTTTGGTTTGGGGTTTTTTTGTTTTGTTTTGTTTGGGTGGTGTTGTTGGTGTTGTTTGTTTGGGGTTTTAAAATTTTTTGGGGGGGAGTAGTCTAAAAAGTGACAAAATTTGGTTTCATGGCAATGCTGGCCTAGATAATGGAAGGCTGGGAGGTGAAGGGAAAGACTGTAAAGGGAGAAACAGATGCCACCTGTCCACTAGTCTTCCAGCAGATGGTCGAGCCTTCCTGAGGGACATTCCCTCCTGATCCCTTCTTCCCACCCTCTCCTGTCCATTTTCCTTCCATATCTTCCTTTACATTTACTGTACCAAATTTCTGGAATTACTGAAGCATCTCTTCTCTTGAAGAGACCTTATCCCTTCCTCAGCATTCTCTTGTCTCTCTGTAGATGGGATAGTTTTCCTATCTCTTCCTCTAAACAGAGTGGAGGAGACTTGCTTTCTTATTTGTGACTGAGAAGACCCCCAGCTGAAAGCTGAAGGAATTATTCTACTTGGTGATCATCCGCTAACAGATGAATATTTCTAGGGCAAGGGATGTAGTACTCTGTCTCTCTGTGAAATTAGGCAAATGTCTGCTCTTCTGCTGTGATTTAATGTAAAAATGCAGTTCTTTGTACAAGAACTTCACTGTTTTCACATTTTGCATTTGCTTACAGCAACAGATTATGAAATGCTTTAGGAATGTTTCCAGCTTTTTTCTTCTCTGCGTATTCTCTTAATTCCTTTTTGGCTTTTGATAGTATATATGTATTTTTTCTAATGCTAGAAATTACCATTGAAAGCACTTGCTGAAGAATGAAGTTTCTCCAACCATAGAAACATAGAATTGAATAATATCCAAGAAAATTTGTTATCT
This sequence comes from Machaerirhynchus nigripectus, assembly GCA_013397975.1. Classification (NCBI taxonomy): domain Eukaryota; kingdom Metazoa; phylum Chordata; class Aves; order Passeriformes; family Dicruridae; genus Machaerirhynchus; species Machaerirhynchus nigripectus. The sequence continues at coordinate 370,024 of VZRQ01002121.1, forward strand.
CTGTAAAGTTCTTGTTTAGAATTTTGGTACTGGTAATTAAATTATTAAGTTGTATATTGGAAATAAATTTACCAATTACGCGCTAGTCTGATTTTTCTTTTTCCGTCTCTGTCAAGTGAGTTTGTCTATTTATCTGATTCAATTCCATGTTTTCCATGTCATTCCCATGTAATGGGCTGAGCCCTATTTACTCAAAGAAGGTATAAAAACCCTGTAAACTAACATTGAATCAGTATGAGTGTTTTAAATGATCATGTGTGACTTCACTGGAGAAATGGGGTGTGCTACAAGTTTCAAATATGATAGCAATGCTGATTTCTTCACAACTGTGTTAAAAAACAGCTGATCTCCAGTAGAAACCACTCATGTTGGGCATTTCCAGCAATAAAACCATCGTAACATTACTGAAAAGTGTTAGATATTAGTGCAGTCTGGAAAAATAAAATTTCCTGTACCGTTTAAGAAAATGGGAGTGAGAGTTGCTGAAAGTGCAATCCTAACTTGTAGGCTGGTAAGAGGAATAAATTAGCACTGTGAGTGTGAACTGCTAAACAGTTGCTATTCCACTGGGAAATCTTGCTGCTGAAAATCGCTTAACAGGGATCATTTTTCTTTTTGCCAGTGTAACCCAGACTCTGTGAATGGCTCTTCTTTGAGCAACAACATTTACATGTTGCCTTATGGGTATGTGTTCACAGAGATATGAAGAATAAACATGAAGTTATGCAGTGTGTATTGCAAAGTTGTTACAAGGAATTAGTTAATAAATAACATAAGAAATTAATAATTACCTGCCTCGTCATACATCTTCCTGATCTTTATTCATCTGGTGCTTCATAGGAACCTAGCTTATCTTCCATCCCCACTTATCTAGTGATGCTTTCACTTTCATGTTTCCTCTCATTTTGCTTTATTGCCGTTGCTCCTCAGGTTCATCTCTGAGTGTATCGTGTTTGCAGCCATTGCCAAGCAATCCTGATGGCTATTTTAACTAAAGCACAAATGAATCAGTTTCAGCTTTGTCCTTAAACTAACCATTTAATCAGTGGTGTGAGTTAGTAGGGACAGCATAGTAAAAAAGATGTCAGACCTCTAGTTTCAAAGACGCAATGTTGTTTTCTTCATTAATGGCAGTGATTCCAGATGAATTCCTAAATATGAATTACTTCAGGAAAGCTCATGATTTTTTTTTTTGGTACTATTTTGCAGGGGATTTCCTAAGAAAACAGGCAGAACTGCTAGGATAGCATCAGATGAAGAGATTCAAGGGTCAAAAGATGCTGTAATTCAGGATCTGGAGAGAAAACTTCGCTTCAAAGAAGACCTTTTGAACAATGGGCAACCGGTATAAAAGCATAAAAGACCCTGGGGAATGGGAATGGGAGTGGGTGGGAGTGGACATCATTGGCAGTTTCTGAGATATGCTGCATATAAAATAATTGTTGTAGATTGCTTTTTATGTATTTATAATTTTCAATTGAATTTTCAAAACTGCATTTCCAAAAGGAATTGTAGTGTACATTTTGTTCTGTCATTCCTTCTCCTGTTTGACAACTTTACTAGGACTTAACAAAGCCACGGAGGTCTCAAAAGTGGTGAATTTGCATAAGAAGCCTGCACAGTCTGTACCTCCAGGACTTTTTGAGCCTCAAGGGCCATTTGCTTTCGACTGTTCATCACTGCGTGGATGAACATGCATAGCTCTTGTTCAGTCCAGGTTCATTCTACCTTGTGCCTAGCCACTGGACAGTGGGGGAAGCAGTAGGTGGTAACTGGACATCAGAGGACAACAAGGCAGTTCACTGTGAGAAACAGCCCAGTAGGAATCAGGCGTCATTAGATTCTGCAGCTGGGGGCTTCTTTTGACCAACAGAATTTGACCAGTAGAATAGGAATAACCTATAGTACTAACTTACAGACTCAAGAGTTAATGACCTGCTTGAGGAGTCAAGAAAGGAGGTAAAATGAGCACATCAAGCAGTGTAAATGCACAGCCACAAAGATCTCTGTTCATTTTTGTGCACTTAAGATACACATAAAAGATAAAATACCAAATTCTTCCTGCTTAGAGTTGATGAGAAACAACTTTCCTAAGAATTTTTTACAGTTCTTAAGATACTATCTTTGAAGCAGGAATTTCTTTTAAGAGGAAAGTAATTTTAAAAAGGTAAACTGTCACCCCTCTTTTGTCAATAAAATGTTTTAAGAAACGTCTGAATACTTTGGGATGCCTTTGTGTCACTTGGAAAGGAAGTGGAATTTTACATTTCTCAGGATGATGCCCAGAAGTTTACCAAGTTTGCTGCTAGGTCTGAGCTGTGACCTGTGGTGGTGTAGTTCAAGAAAGCCCATGGAGTCAGACTGTCTATCAACAGCTGCTCGATTTCAGTTCTTAATAAGGTCAATGGAGTGAAGTAGGGAGAATGTTCAGAGTGACTGCTGCTTGTTACCTTTCTCCATTGACTGCACTGCGTTGGGCAGTTTTCTGTAGCAGTTAGGTAAAGTCACTGTCACAGTGTATTAGTTCCTGTGTTTTCCAAGGAGGTGGGCCACGAATGATTGTCAGTGCATGTTTAGGAAAGTGAGGGAGATGTTTGGCCTGGGCAAATGAATGGAATGTCCTGAGAATGCCCACATGGCCCAAGGTAAAAAAAAAAAATAAAAAAAAAAAAAGATACCAACTGTGATCAGATGATGTGGGAGCTTGAACTAAATAAACTCTGTTTTGGTGCTTGCCTTGAGGCTTTTGCCTTGCAGATTCCTGTCTTGGGTAAATTCTGTGTGTGTAATCATGGCTGTGGGCACGTGGAGTGACTGCAGAAGAAATATAAGTGAAGAAAAGTTCATTATTTTCTTAGACGCTTGCAACCAAGACAACACCGATACCTAGCTGTCATGAGTTTCAGCCTGCTGGTTTAGCTGCAATATGATATATTAAAAAAAAAATTAAATGAGCATTTCTAAAAATGCATGCATGAAGAAGATGTAGTATTTACAATTTCGATTATTCGTTTATTTTTCTCTTTAGATGAGACCTCATACTTCACCCTGTGATGAGTTTGTCTTGCATGAACTTGCATTGTTTTGCAATGTTGATTTGTAAGAAAGTGTCTGAACTGCATTCTTGAATGCAGAAAGAAAACGAATAATGAAATAACTGAATTATACATTAAGGTTTTCCTTTAACTAGTTTTATCTTCTGAGTGTAAATTGTCCTTTATAAGCTGTCTCCTCACTTTCTGGAAAAGTAAGAAGAAATAGAAATTTTAAAATCTTAAAGAATACATTTTTCTGTGTTTTTGACAAGATATTCGAGTAGAGTAGAATCTCCTTATCATTTTTGGCAGAGTTTTCTGCCTTGTAGTTCTAATGTAAAAACTGAGCAGAATGACTAGGAGTAAGATTTGGGATGATTTGATATGCCCTCTTCTGATGGCCATGCTGATTTAAGCAGTTCCTATTGCTCATTCCTACCCAAGTTCCTGGCACAAGGATGGAAACAAATGGCAGAGTCAGAGCAAGGGTTGCTTAAGCCAGAAGAGCCACTTGTAATACTAAAAAAATGCATTACAAAGTGTGGTAGAAAATTTCTGTTAGAAACGTATTGCTGCTCTCTTTTATTAACATTACTTTAGGGATTGCTGACTGTGTACTGCTTTGTAGTAGGAGAAATAATAACTTTTCTTTCTTTTCCCTCCCCCCTCATCTCCTTTTTGTTTTTTTTTCAGAGATTAACATATGAGGAAAAAATGGCTCGTCGATTGCTGGGAGCAGACAGCGCTGCAACTGTCTTCAATATACAGGAACCAGAAGAAGATCCTGCTATACAGGTGTCACTTAACTCTACAATTACATAGAAAAAATGCCTTTCAGTTTTTCTTTTTTACAGACTATGATTGTTATTAAAATAAAGTCCTACAGAAGACAATAAATATACACAAGATAGGATGGTTATTGATTACAGAAGTCATATGTTACATATTAGCGAAGTAAACTGGAGGATCACATGCCTATTGCTCAGTTTTTCCATAAGGTTGAGACTTCTCAAATGTCTGCTCTCTGCTTTAAACTCTTCCGTTTATCCTATTCTGTCCTGACCTTTAAGTCTCTCAAGGCAAAAATCCATCTACTATCTTGAAACCATCTTCTCTTTATTTGTGTAATAGGCACTTTTTGGGTGCAGACCAAAACCACAACAGAAAGTCTGCTCGAAAGGCCAGGTACACGCTCTCCATTGTTCAGATGCCAGAGTTGCTATTCAGAAATGTGCAGCATTCGTTTGCTTGTGGTGCCGCACAAAGTCCATTCTCCTGATAAAAACTCTGAGGAACTGTTACGGATATCTCTTGGTCTTCTTTCTGCCTCTTGATCTTTTTTTCTACCCTTGCAGGAAGCTCGCTCTGTTGGTGCTTCTGTAGTGAGTCCTGTGGATATTCAAAAGGTTAACATTTCCACCTTTTTCTGTCTTGTTTTTTTGTTTATTAGTTTCTTCTTTCCCCTTTCCATTCTACTGGTCTTGGTTAATAACAAGAGGTCATCTAGCATTAATAACTGTGGAGAATTGGGCTGCACTCCCTTTAGGAGGATATTCAAGTTGTTCTAGAAGCCTGTGTGAGTGCAGACAGTTTAACAGCAATCATCGTGTGCTCCACTATCTTTGTGCTGTCACATTAACATACACTGATATGGTACTAACTGTGTCATGTACTCCATGGTTTACTTTTATGGTACTCTTCAGGAAACAAAGAAATTTTAAAACTATCTGCCGTTTACAAGGTATTTCTCTGCTCTTCCATTTTTTATGATTATTGAGGGTTATGATTAGTTCTGTAAGCAATGGTAGAAAGATGTCACAACATTCTCAGACCGGAGGCAGCGACAGAGGATGGGGATGTGAAAAGATGCTTTGCATGAGATGCATGTTCTGTCTTAAATACAATAAGGATCAGAGACAATGGCCAAAGGTAATTTGAAAGAGTGTCTGAATTTCTGCTGACTGAGAATAGCATTGACTAATTTTTTTTCTTTTCCTCCTTCTGAGCTATTTTACATTCTGACATTATCACTGTCATCACTGAGATTCCAAGCAGGAATTCTGTACTGCAAAGTAGACAGTTCAAGAAAGCAAACTACAGTGTATATCAGTAAATCATAACAAATTAAAACAAGTGGTAGTGTTTCTGCTCTTTTTGCTGTATCTTCAAAACTGTTAGATAAATTTTGTTTTTAAAGAAGGGTCCCACACAAAGGGGACCATAGCAACAGGAGTAAAGGGAAACAGCTATCATGGACTGCCGCTGTTGCCATTTTCTCTTATTTTTTTCCTCATTTTTACAGGCAACTGTAAACAAAATAATTTTATCCTTCTGGTTCAGCCTCTGGTACAGTTCTACGCAAATAGCAGATGTAAACCATATGGTCTTCTAGCCATCTGGAAACAAAACCCACCCTAAATCTGTCTGTACCCTCAAGGAAATATTAGTGTGTTTCTTTTGTCTTTATGAACTGCCTCAGAATACTTTTATTCTTATAGGATTTTTTTAAAAATGGAAAGAAAGCAACCAATTACTTTCTTTCCCCTTATAAATTAGACCTTAGGACAACATGAAATACAGTTTTTGCCTCATACCAGATGTCTTGATTGTTTCATAGGGAAGTTATTGGAGACACGGATTATAGTGTTTTTCTTCAACAAGATACAGTTTCCTTTTATATGTAAAAACTTAATGGATTGTTAAAGATCAGTAAAATAAAAATATCCAAACATTAAGAACATATCTTCCTGAGCAATGTGTTGAAGCTGGACACTAATATCTACCTCTCGTTTGGCAGGAATATAAAGTCTCCAGCTTTGAGCAAAGGTTGATCAGTGAAATTGAATACAGGCTGGAGAGATCTCCTGTGGAAGAATCAGATGACGAAGTGCAACATGGAGATGAACCTATTGATAACAGTATGTCACCATATTTTGAGATAAAGCTGAAGCACTACAAAATCTTTGAGGGAATGCCAGTCACATTTACATGCAAAGTGGCAGGAAATCCAAAGCCAAAGGTAAGAAAAGGTGGTAAACGTTTCTAGAATTTCTTTGAAGAGTTCTGTGTTGGTACAATACCATCAGGCTCTGGACTCTATGGGCTGTATCTTACAGGAACAGGAGATACTCACACTTCACAAGAAAGACTCCTATCTGGCCTAAACTGCCAAATCTCTTTTGGCATAACTGGAGTTATTTAGTCAAAGTCTAGTAAAAAATGCTACTATGAGTCTTCTGCTCTCAGTTGTCCCTCCTGAGACTTCTTCTCAATTATTTTACCTGGAAGTAATGCTTCTTCCATTTTCAGAGTTACCTCCAGGGTACATTTGTAGCACAGAATGCAGTGCAATGCTACAAAGCCCCATGTGAGCTGGCACAGGAGTCCCAAAAGCCACCTCATCTTGCTAGCATGGGTAATTAGTTCAGGCATGGCAACATGCTAATGCAAAAATATGTGGGTTCTAATTCAGAAGCCAGCATGGTAGCTCTCATTCTTCAGCATCTGCACACACTAACAAGAGTAGATTTTACTGGAATTTAAAAGAAGGCGTAGTAAAATACCGTAAGCTCCCATATATCCCAACAGCAAGATGAGACATGATGGTGAGGTTTTTATGATGAACTTCAGAGGGAGGGTTGGGCTTGGGAAGCATTTCCTTGTAGCAAATATAAAAGCACCAGTTGCGTGATGTCAGTAGTCTGGAAGAATGCCTTCCTTGGGTAGGCTGCATACAACCATTTCAAAAATTGCTTGGCAATCAACTGACTCATTATGCAGCAGGCAAACAGCAGCAGCTTCTTCAACTCCCTTGCCAAAGCCAGTGTCTTCCCTGTGAGGTCCTCATAGCTCTTACAGAGACCTCTCGTGGATAGGGGCTCTTGGCTTCTTAGACAAGGTCTGAGATGCCCTGTCTGTTACGTAAGATCTTCACGGTAGCACTCGCATCCAAATCTCTCATCTAGTGTAAGTTTTACGGGTACCTAGGATTTCAAACAGAGATAAATGCAAGTGACTTTACATGCCCAGTGGTACACATGTATGATACTGTACAGGCTGTTAATTAAAAATAAAAGGACTTTATGAGGTAGCAGGGAAAGAAAAGCAGAGAACTAGGGCTACATCTACATCAGCAAGGAGTGCAGAAGCAAGCAAATCTCTAGAATGAGATACCCATCCTTGCACACATTTCAGAAGGTTTTACTCCAGGCTAGCTCTAATCTCATCCCACAGGCTGAAGCAGATGCAGCACATTAGATGAGTTCTTGGAGCACATTTTCTGGCTTAGTTTCATCTGAAAGGAATCCAGTTCTGTGCTCCAAGAGCACAACATGATGTGAACCACTGCAAAGTAAGTGGGGTTGATCAGTATACTGATATCAAAAAAGCACTCCTGCTTCAAACTGAAGACACACACTGAGAAGATAAGCCCAGTCTGACTGAAACCAAGCTTTTCATGTCTAGCATTACTTCTGAGATGACTGAAGGTACGAGTCTGTTGTGCTGAACAAGGGTGGAAGACAAATGGGTCTGTTGCTGACAGAAGTGCAGTATGTGCAGAGATACTCTTTCTGCCTGAGGCTTATGACTACGTTGCTAGGTGACCTATTATGAGTCAGCCTTAGTCAACTTCACCATTCCCTAATTTCCACAGTTTCCAATTAAGGTGTAGTTTCTCTGTCTGATTTAAGACAGATGAAAGAGGATGTCTCCTTTCCCTCACTGGGGCAATAAGGATTGCACAGCCAAGAAACCGCATCCTTAGTACTTCCCCTAAAGCATGCCCTTACGGAGGAGCACCTGAAGTGAATGCCCTGTGATTCACAGCCGCTGTTCTGTTTTCCTGCAGTGTCAAAGTGTGCACGTTAAGAAGCAATTTGCTCTTGCACCTGGAACTATGGCCCTTTGTTTCATTCACTCGCAGATGCTTTGTGTAATTTGTTAAGCTGCTTGGGATGGAACCAATATCAGTCCTGTTGTATGGCTACTTGTTAGCTGGGCTTCGCAGATGTCCAAGGCTGTATCTCCCCCTCATCTGCCAGAGCATGCCAAGACAGCAATTTTGAAAAGCTCAGTGGCTGAGAGCTGCCTTTCTGCTGTCATTTGTTGAAGCTGGAAGTGTTGCTTGTGAATATTTTTTTTACTTTGGCAAATGAAAAGCTGGAAATAATTTACTAACTTGAAGCTCCTCCCTTCTAAGTATTCTGTCAGGTCTGCCAAGGAATGGCTTTGGGAAGGACTGTAGTGCTTCTAAAATCTGGCATTCATTACAAGGGATTTTTCTAAGCGGGGTTATTGGCTTGATTATTTTTTCCCCTGAACATGCCATGTAAATTGAATACTGATGTGCAAATTCTGTCTTCATATATATGACTTTTTAAATCTGAGTCTACTTTTTGTTATAACCTTTGGTGTAATGTGAAACTATTTTCTCATCAAAATGAGAAACCTGTGCTGCTACAGGAGAGACTGTGGAATACTTCTTTTTAAGGGATTATTTCACCTCAGAATTAGAACAATGCCATACAAGAGGTTAATTGAGATACAAATGTTACATAAATCTCACACTGCTCACTCTTCACATGGCTGAATATAATTCTTGGTGATTAAAAATGCCTGTGCTGCCCGAGATCAACTCCCCTTTGTACTGTGTATCCCATTGTATTCCTAGTCATTCCACACTGGTTTCTGAAAATCTGGTGCAAATAAAAGCAATCCACATACAGTGTTCAGTGCTTACGTAGTTTAATGGTACATTTATTAAAAGTTGTCCTAGGAAGAAAATGCTTCACTGCAAGGGCCATTGTCTCCTGCAGTGGTTGTGTTTTACTTATTAACTCCATGTCAGATAAAGGTAGTATTAAGAATTTACTGCTCGTATGGGATGCCAGTGCTTTTAAACTTAGTTGAAATAAGTTTTGGACAACATATACATGATGTTTGGATAGCTGGTTCAGTTAATATTTGTGTGTATTTCCATGCATGTCTCCTGATATTTCTGATAAGTGTACTGTTATTAAATACTTACTACTTAATGCAGTAGATTTCCAAGCAACATTATGACACATGTAAAGCATGCAAGTTAAAACCCATTTTTTGCAGCTATGTTGTTTTAGCACCCATTAGCATGTGTATATAAGTGATCAAATATCTCTTGCATCTCCAGTAAGTGCTCTGTCAGCAGACAGAAGACATGACTAAATCTTTTGTTAGGACCACAGAGTCTCTGCAAGGCTGCTGACAGACAAAATGGGAAACAAGTATAACCAGCTATTGAGGAAATGAAATGATTTCAACTTATGCATAATGCTTGTTAATATAAAGATCATACACAGTAATAAATTTTTAAGGAAAATTTCCACTCATTTTCTCAAAAAAAATCTCCATTGTTTTTTGTGAAATTCAAAAGTATACCCTTAACTTTCCCCCAAGTGAGTGAATTTCAAGCTTTGAAATGTTGGCACATATGAGGAACCCAGCAGATTAAACTCTATCAGGAATGGAATTGCACTTTGCTTTGTCACTTCATTTTTTACTACAGAGCCAGCACCCTTTCCTCACTCTTAAGACCTAAATTCCCACTTCAAGAATGAGACTGAGCAAAATGTGTGTGTTTTCTTCATGCTAGATAGTCCCAGCAGGACCAGGACAAATACAGTTGTACTTTGAATGAGTTGGCCTCATAAAAATGGTGTAGGTATCTGCACAAGTGTCTCAAATGCTCAACACAACTGATGTTATGGTGTAGTACACATTTCAGAAAGGACGTTCTTCTTAAATATGGGTTTGGGCAGCTGAGTACAGCCTTCCTAGTATAACATTTTTCACATATTCCTCTGTGTGTGTTCATGCATACACTTTTGATTCCAGCAGATATCAGTTTGGGATTTTATGTTATTATTATAATATTAAAAAAAGTCCTAAAAGCTAAGTCTTTTTTTTTCCCCTTCACGTCTGAGGCACTAAAAATACATTTTTTTTATTGTGTAATTCATGGATTACTATAAGATATTATCCTGCATACATCATTTTTTTGGCTCATTGAAAGTATATCTTGGGTCAGCCCGAGAATAAAACAATGTATCAAAAGTACTAGAAAAGCCCTCTGTTTGATAGCCAGTGTAAGTGTTCTGTGCAGCTTGGAACTGTGCTGGTGTTGGCATGCAGTTATTAACGGATGTCGATGTGCTGGCTTGCTTTGAAGTATTTCCTATTACTTTGCAAAGCTGTCCACTTGTGTAGCTGGCCTGTCACACCGGAGTGACATTGTTAGTTTCAATCATGTCATTACACTGAGCTGGCCCCTCCACACACTGAGCTGCTCACTGCCAGCAGGAGCAGCTCTATCCCCTCTGGCATTTTGGTCCAGTCCAGTCAGCGTAATGGATATGAGACAAAACGGGTGTTTCAACAGTGAGATCATGGCTTCCATTTTATTCATCATTGAATTAATTAAGCCTATCATTATCTTGGGGGTTTTTTTTATGTTTTTATTTTCTGAAAAGAGAGCAAAAGCATTCTCAAGTTCTTTCTTCAACTCCTTCAGATTTAAGCAAAATAAATGTAAAATAAGTAATCTCTGAAATTAGCAATCTTTTTTTTTGTAATGACATTTAATTTCAGTTATTGAAATGTTCAGCCCTTATGCAACTGTACATTTTGTTGGAAAATGTTCAGGCTGTTGTTTCTCTTTGCTCCACTGATAATCTTGTAACTGTTAGTGAAAGTGGCTCATGGAATGGGGAGTTGATCAAAGCAGTTTTCTTTTGCTACTTACCAGAGAGTTTTTCAGCAGTTCTAAATTCTAAAATTCTTTAGTGCTATTAATTGAGAAATTATGACGATGAGCACCCACCCCTTACCAGCCGTGCTTTGTTTTTTTTCCCTGCAGATTTATTGGTTTAAAGATGGGAAGCAAATTTCTAAACGAAGTGATCACTACCGAATTCAAAGAGAACCTGATGGAACTTGCTCACTGCATACTGCAGCCTCCACCCTGGATGATGATGGGAATTACACTATTATGGCTGCTAACCCACAGGTAAATGAAGGTTTGGCTCCAGAGCAAACACCCTTCTGGACATAAATCTTCAGAAAACTATCTCATCTCACATATGCATGATTTAATTAAATGATGAAGTCACCGTAAAGTATGCAAGTTAGATTTCTGTTTTCATCTTGCATCCCAGTAGGGTGGGACCTTTCTATCTCCAAGAGATTAGCAACTCAACAGCAGCTTTTTTTCCTATGGTTTGAGGTTTCAGGGGGGAGGGGTGTAATTTTTTAATTATTCTTCCACTAGTTGTTTCAGCTGATAACATCTCAGTATTCTGAGCATGGATAGTACATATATATAAAGGGAGAAAAAAAATCCAGTTTACCAGCAGAAGTAACCCAGTCCAGCGATTTAACTTTCTTTTGTTGACCCTACTCACTGACTGAGGCCAATTTTTTGAAATGAGTGGGAGTATATCACACCTCAACATGCTTACATTAGGCAGATTGCAAGTCTGTAAGGTAAAAAACATCTAGCACTATTATGTAGCAGAATGGTGTCCTGTGTTGATCTTAAACAGTGCTCTTCTGAAACACAGAGTGTTACTGGTTTAGCGATGCCATTTTTTCTTTGCAGATTTCATGCAGGAGCTGAGGTGCACAGCAGAACCCACTAGTTCATTAGACATAGCCAAACTTACAGGTCACTCATCCTACTGAAGGAGTTCTTTCAATCCACTTTTCCTACACTGCAGCAAATTGAGGGGAAAGACTTGTATGTGAGAAACCAAAGCAGTAACATAACTTTTGGGATGTAATGAATTATTTTCCTCTGTAGTGCCAAATACCTTGCCAAGACTAGGCCTGCAAGCAGAATCACACTGTAGAATAACAAACTGTATCACTGAGACAGAGTTTAATCTAAGCAGGAGTGTTGTGCTCTGTTATGCACGTTGCTAGGTTACTTAGCATGACGCTGCCATTTTTGTCTCACTCTGCAGCTTGTCAGTCCTGCTCATACTGCAGAGGGCTTGTGAATATAAGGGGTTGTACACACTGGCAACACACAGAAAGCAGCTTTTGGGTAGATTCTGCAAACTGAAAGTGCTTCAATATAGGTGGTTTAATTATTATTTCTACATATATAAGTAAAAGAAATATTAATGCAATAGCATAAGGCCATAGAATTGTTCAAGCTGGGAGCTTTTACAGATAGATTACATTGTTACAATACTTGGTAGCATTTAAATTGTGAAATTTCACAACAGGTTTAAAAATACATGCATATGCTCAAGGTAAGAAGTGGTTCCTGTTCATCTTCCTCTGAGTGTTGTCTCAGTGCATGCACAGAGTTTCACTGTGTAGTGTTACTGTGTGATCTGAAGTCTTGGAGAACTTGGTGAACAAACTGCCTTTGTGTTTGGGCACTGTACTCTGTCCCTGAATATTTACGGCCTACTTTTGAGCATTTGTTGTTCTGGATAATGCTCATTCAATGACACAACAGCAACCCAGGTTACCAGTTCTGGTCATTGATGGCACTACTTTGTTAGTGGGTTTTTGGATGTACTAAAATGAGCTGGGTTTGTGTGGTTCCCAGCTTGGGGCTTGAAAAAGCAGCTTTGTTAAATGACAAAATTCTGTGCTTGTGCTTTTTTTTCCCTCTTTGGAGAAGAACCAGAAGCATCCTCCTCTGGCTCCCCTAAACAAAACATCTGTGTTTCACCAAGCCCATTCTATTCTTTTTTTTACAGTGTAATTCCCAAGCAAACATACTTATCTCTTCCACTATTTGCTGGCTTTTACTATGCATTTAACAGTACAATGGAGGCAAAGAAGGGCTTCGAGTTAATGTACTAGCCTTTCACACTCGAAGATCTGGATTCTGATTCTTTTAAGTCATTCTGAGTGGAAATAATTTTGGCAGAGCCTTCTCAATTCTAATGGAAAGTTGTTCATGTCTCAAAGCTATCACAAACTTAGGCAAATTTGGCAACCTTTCCTTAAGAAAGCGAAGTACGTAAATATAAGGGAGCTCCCATCAGAACTCTGATGGACTGGTAGATGTTTTTGGTCATTGCTATTGGAATCACCAACCTCTAAAGCAAAAGACATGTTCTCAGCTGATAGAAATTGGTTTTATTAAAGCAGAGGATTCAGTTCATTAAAGCTCTGCCAGTTCATGCCATCTCATGACCTGGACTAACATAATAGGATTTATGTGTGTAAAATGCCTTGTTGACAGACCCTGGAGGTCTTCCATGGTAGTTAACACAGCAGGCCCCATTGCCCACAGCATAAAGTGCAGTGAGCTGGAATTAAAGTTCTGACACACCACTGGGGTTTGTTGAAAAATTTGCCATAGAAGTTAATCCAGAGCAAATGGACCCTGGGCCTAGACAAACACAAAACCTTGCCTGGTTTAGACCTTTAGTTAGAGGTCGTATCCCTTAACTGAGCTCTTTCCATGAACCGTATGGGCTTGCATCAAGTTCTTATTTTCACCCTCTTTCTTTTTATTCCATTCTCTCTGCTTCTTTGCACTACACACCCACAGTCTTCAGGCTGGTGTTCCCTTAGTTTCTAGCACATCTTCTCATGAATTACTTCCCACTCAGTGCTTCCTTCCTCTTCATCCTGTGACTTTTTAAAAATCTTTGGCTTCCTGCTTAATCTTCCCTATCTAAATTCCTTATTGCCCTTTGTGTTTCCATTTGTGACACCATCCTGTATTGAGATATGTAGAAATGATCCCAAATTATGTGTATTCATCACCTGCCAGAGGAATATTAATATGTAGTGGTGCCCAAAATAGAAATTCATTTGTTCCAGATGTCTTTAATAGTCTTGTAACATAAGGGAAAAAGCAAAGCTTTAACATGAGGAATTGCTGTGGGTCTTGCACAATGGCTTATTTTAATGTAGGGGTTTTTCTTGCGGACTAAATGGGTCATGGGAATAGAAGTGGGACACAGACTTCATTTCTAACGGTCCAGAAGTAACACAAAAGTTGTTGCTATTTGAAGGCTGCTTGTGAGCCTGTTGAAACTGGTTTTTGATGGGCTTTGGACAGTTCTTAAAGAACTGCTATTTGCAAACCCGCAATTACGGTGATAAAAATATTTGTCACCTTTATGCTGACAGACTGGAGTGCGGAGCTCACAGTTTAGAGCTGAAATACACTGCAAAGCTGATGTGGTTGTGGCCTTACTGCTACCAGCCCAGGGGGCAGAGCTGTTGTTTATTAGGACCACCAGATGCTTTTACCCCTTACAGGCTGAATTCCACAGAGCCCTGAAAGTCAGTAATTCTGGCTCCAGGCAGTCCCATCCCAAATCTGTTAGGACTAGTGTTTGTGGTGGACAACCTGTCTTATAAAACACTAAGTAAAAGAAAAAAGGGGACCAAATACACCAGAGCCATGTTTTATTTATCATTCATTGAAAATAACCTGAATTATCACCAGTGTCCATGAGCACAGCTGTGCCTTTCAGTGCAATTCCTCAAACCAGGTTCACTCTGCAGAGAGGACCTTTTAAGTACTTGTCAAATTCTTTTGGCTTTTACATTAATGAGGGGTTTTTTGAATTGTGGGCCCACCAGATCAAGTAGATCAATCCACTTTGGAGGCAGCAACTCTGTTGTTATTTGCCAACACTCACCATGGGCCATTTTCAGGACCTTGAACTTTTCTTGCTGCTCTTCCCACTTTCCATACTCAGAGAAACCTCTCGCCCCCATCAATAACAGTCAATAAGGACTCAATTGCCAGTGGTACTAACAGTCTTTTTTAATAAACTATGAATGTGTTATAGTCACAGTCATGCCAGTCTGTTCCCTGGTAGATTGGAAGCTGATAAAATGGGTAGGCAAAAAAAAGAACAGATCAGGTTGAACGTTTATTATTACATATTTTAAGTCTTTTAATGTTCCTCCTCTCTATCACCCTAACAGGGCAGAGTAAGTTGTACGGGCAGGCTGATGGTTCAAGCTGTAAATCAAAGAGGCCGGAGTGCTTGGTCACCTTCAGGTCAGCCTCACATAAGAAGGTATTTGATGCTTTTTCTTTGTCTTTTAATAATACAGATTTTGCAAAATAACTGTGTTAAGGTAAAGAATGTGAGGTAAGCAGATAAGTTAAAAGCATGGCATTCGGGAAGGAACGTGACCTCTGCTGTCTGAAAATGGCTGCAGAGCTTGCACACTCAGAAGTATAAGCAACCTCTGAAATGATACGACTTCTAAATATCTTTAGTTTTCCCTGTCTCCTCTTCCTTCCTCTGTGGTGTTCACTAGTTACTCTGTGTCTCAAATGACACTATCAGCTGTTGGGAAGGCTCTTGTCACTTAGGCTTTTTTAAAGTATTTCACCTGATTAGAAATCTACCAGGAACCTCTATCTTTTGCAGCTCCTAGTAAGTATTCATTTAAAGAAACAGCAGAAATAATGGCATGTTAAAGAGATTTATTAGATTTACATTAGAAATATTTTAGTATTTCAGTATTTAATATTTCAGTTCAGGTTTTTACAAGGAATTATGAGTCAGAAATAAAGTATTAAACTTACCTTTGGTGTGTTTACAGCTATTCGTATATAAAGCTTTGGGTTATGTTTTTGGATCATTAGAAGGGAATTTTCCCTTCAAGTAATTTTCTTTTCTTTATCCAGAGCATTTATGAGGCTGTTTAGCACATCTTAGATAGCTTTAGATGATACAAAAAAATTCACTTTGGTTACCCGAACTGCTTTCCAGGGAGTGTGAGGGCTCTGGTTTCTGGATTCTGCTGTAGTGAGGCATGTGCTTTGCTTAATGGTTACAACAGCCATAGAATCTCAGTATTGCCCAGCTAATATACAGAGTACATGTAATTACACAGTCAGTGTACAACCAGGAAAGGATTTCTGTAACAGTTAGTAGTGGTACTAGCATGTACTGTAGAACTGCTGCAAGCAAAGCAGGCTCTCTTCCCCCCTGTGGTAGCTATAAAGTATTAGAAGTGAGGCTGGTTGTTTAATAGATCTTGTCAGTCTTATTCCTGCACAGAACAAGCTGCAGCCCTGAAAGCATTTCCCAGCATTTCTCCGAGGTGGCCACCAGCTCCCTCTGCAGTGTGTCACCCTTAGGCCTGTTAAGCCCAAAGCTCAGAGTGCCTCTGGAGGGGAATATCCTGCCAGGTCTGCACTGTCAGAACAGCATAGAAAAGGCTGGGGCCATCTGGTGTAGCCTGTCCAGTCACTAATGCACTTGGCACCTACAGATAATGGGTAAAAATGGGAAGTCCGTGTTAACCCCTGAAGGGAAAAGCTGCCATGAAAAATCAGGTTTCCACTGAATAAATCAGTGCACATGGGGTGACAAAGGGGAAAGACCTTTAAAAGCAGAGACGACAGGAAGGTAGGTAGGGGGGAAAGCATTGAGCAGCTGCCACTCCTGCAGCTTCCTGAAGGACAAAATGTGTGTGTCTTTCTTTCTGTGATGGACAGAACCCTCAGGTAATAATGGAGGAGGCTCTTTTCAATCTCTCCAAATGCATTCAAAGTCCAAGGCCACTTCTGGCTGGTATTTTATTTTCTAATGGAGACAGGCACTCAAGCAGCCATTATTGCTTTGGGTTGGGTGTCCAGTGAGTAATAAATTATAAATATAGGATTTCCATTGAGCAGTTTAATTAAAATTAGGGCAATTATTGGGGATTCTTATATCCTGTAAAATCACCATGTGAAAGCCTTATCCCATTATCTTTGCCCTGAAACAGCAGTTTCTGTAAGCAATTGGCACAGAATCTTTAGTGACAGTTTTCACTGCTCCCACCAGAGGGTTCACCTAAGACTGACAAAATGGGAGCACATAAAACCTTCCTAAGACAGACTCCTGCCATTGGCTTTTCTAATGTAATATCCCAAATTACTGTGTTCCCCCTTATACTGTGATATTTGTCATGTCTATTGCTGTAGACTTTTGAAAAGTAATATTCCTATGGCATTACAATATTATTTCTATAAACTTTTCTGCTTGACAGCAACCAAACCTTTTGTTTGCTTGTTTTATTACAAGTGTAATTATTAGCCTAATGAACTTGCAACTTGTTGCACTGTTGACAGGCTTTCTCCTGAGGTCTGTTTAATCTCTAAGAGAATGTGTTCTGGCAGAACTCTGGGGTTTTATTTCACTCTTAATGTATTTTTCTGAAATTTGCTTAGCTGACAAACATCACTTTCTTAGCATCACTTGATGTGGGTGGCCACTTCTGAATTTTCTGACGTGTACAAAGCTTGGACTCAATCCCTTAGATGACAAGGTGCTCAACAAACGTTGTGTCATCTTAGCATGGCAGCCAGAGTCCCAAATAAATCTTAAAATGCTTGAGATTAAAAACTAAACATTCCTATCACCCTGCTCTCAATTAGGGGATTAATTTGAACTTAATCTCCTTTATCCCAAATTAGTGACCATTACCATATGGTCAGTCATAAAGTCTTCTTCAGCTTCTTGCTCACTGAAATTCCCAGTGTGTTGCACCATACCAACCTGTGGAGTCTCCCCTGGACACATTTAGTACATGATGTCAGTTCTGCTGAAACTGATCTGTGCAATGTGATGTCCGCATTGCAACTCTGAAGAGCCCACAGTGAATCCAAGAGTATTCCAGTCTGTTGCAATTTGTCATTCCTAGACATCTGAAGCACTTGGCTCTACTCATTTCATTATTCGTTTAAAACCGCAAAATGTTTTAGAATGGAAATGACCCTAGTTTCACCTCTAAAGGCAAAGGCTTAAGAAAGAGTCTGTGATTTTAGGGTAAACTTACAAAGAGGTAAAAAGAAATGCAACATCTATGGTCACAAATTCTTAAGTTCTTTGTTTTCCATTTTATTTAGCATAAATCACACACATACACACCTCCCAGTTTTGACCAGTGCTGCCTTTTCCTGCAGCTGCAGCAATGAGATGGCAGCTTTCACACTCCTGTTTGGCTCAGCCTCACAAGCCCTTACGAAGCACCAGTTACTTGTACTTTGTTGGCATCTTATCAACAGGATGCTTATGAATAATGTGGAGGCAGATTTTGCACAAGTTGCTCGCCCTGTGCAGCAGTCACCTGACTAGATACATTCACATTTCTGGCTGGTCTTGCAGAACTCATTACCAAACAATATCAGTACAGTTTTTCCTTGTTGCTCTCCATCTTCCATCCCATCTACCTGCATGAGGCATCTATGTCTGCAAAACTGATTAGGAGCTCACCAACTAAAGCTCAGAGTTGCTTATGAGCTGCAATGTTGGAGCTACTGAAGTAGCTTTAGACATGTTCAAGTGGCAAAAACTATGAGGTGCTTCAGACGTGGATTTAGGCACCTGAAGAGTTACGAAGGCTCTTAGTGTGTGCAGGGATGTCAGTCTGTGTTTGCCATTTCAGTATCCAGGTCTGCATTATTAAGCAGTATGGACTAGATATCTACACAACCCCCCCAGGCCCATTCGCCTTTAGTTATAGCTCTGGGAAAACTGTGATGATCATTAAAAAGTCAACATTTAACTATTAATAAGAGAGACTACCATAGCACAGGTGATGCCTGGCCAATTCAAACAGAGCAATAGCAGAGAAAAGGGCAACAACAGAACGGGACCAAATAAATCAAATTCAAGCAAGTCTAATTAACCGCAGCCTCAGTGGAGCAGAGCGTGCAGCTGGAGTGTTTATCTTCCATGCAGTAGTTCAGCATCTTGTTTTCCAAATGTAACCACTGAGGGGTTTAAGCTCTTTTTCCTTGTGAATTATTTTAACCTACAGAAATGCCCTTGGGCAGTAGAAAACGCGTATGGGCACCTATACTACAGCGTGGACACTGCAAACAGTGGCCAAAAGAGAAACACTGGCAAAAGTTAACAGAATATGGGATTCAGAAAAGAGAATTTCACTGCAATGTGTTGTTGATAAAAGTGGTCTTTGGAGGATATTTGAGTAGCTCCTCTTCCTTTACACGGGATGTTACTGTAGGCAGCAGCTGGCTCCAGAATGGAACCCACTGGAGCTGATCAGGCAAGGACAAAAATGGACATAAAATTTTGTTTCAAGATTCTCTGATTACTAAATCACACAAATTGAATAATCTACTTTCATTGGAAACAAAAATCTAGTTAAATGAGGAACCACTTAGAAAAAGATTTGATGGATTAAATTAACAGGCAAGAATAGCCAATGCTGAAAATGGATTAAATGATATCATGGAAGCTTAAGGTGATTGATACTGTGTATGGAGACAGGAGTTATTTTTCTTTCCTTTTTATTATTTATCAAACCGCTTATGGTACCTTTATAAAAAAGAATTAGCAACCAAAGTTATTCTTCTTATTGCTCACAATTGAAATTCTCATTGTTTCAACTTCACAGTTTGGTGGAGTTGAAAATATTCAAGAGTATCTCGTACAAAAAACCTGTTAAATGAGGAATAAATATATCCAGAGCAATTCAATACACAGAGTTTTCTGTACAGTCTTCACTAGTTCAGAACAGGAGAATGTAAGTCTGATGTGAAAAGTCTCTTCTCAATTGAGATGAGTTAGCTTTTAGCTTCTGTTATTTTCTGAAGGGAAACATGATTAAAGAACAGTCCATGTACTTTCTGGTGTAATCAGCAGCAGTGAGGGGATTAAATACACAGGACACTAAAAATGGGGAACTGAAGCTGCATGCCAAGGCCTGCCAACTTGTTTTATTTGTATTTCAGTGATTTAAAGACTAAACAAAAGTACTATAATTTATAAAATTAATTAATATTACAAGCAGTTATTCTGTAGCAATATTGTTTTATAGGTCATAGTTTGTCACAACATGTCAGTTAAATGAAAGTAATTAAATAACTGCAGTGTCATAATTAACTCAGCCTGGGCCAAATGCTACCAGTGCATGTGTAAATATGGGGTGGTTATGGTATAGGTCAAAGAAGTGGTTTAAAATTCAAAGCAGTCTTGTAAGTGATTATGGATCTTCCAATTTAGCAGAGAAAAAAAATAATTTACCTTTGTTTCATGTTATTTTAAGACCACGATCTCGATCAAGGGACAGTGGTGATGAAAATGAACCAATTCAGGAACGATTCTTCCGGCCTCATTTTCTGCAGGCTCCTGGAGACCTGACTGTTCAAGAAGGAAAACTCTGCAGGATGGACTGCAAGGCAAGTGTCAGGCAAAGGGTAGCAGGAGCCTTTTGATAACATCAGCTGACTCAAAAACCACATTGGTTTCTTTTCAAAGCTATTTTGCCTATTGGCAGTTTCGGCGCTTGTTAGTAGGGTAATTAATCTCATTGCTTATGAGTGAGTAAGTGGACAATAAAAGTTTGCCTCCCCTCCAATGAAAGTGCTTCGGGCAAATCTTAGAGCTCACAGTAAACTGATTTATAGAGTGCAGCTATGCTGGGGTGTGGAGGGAAGCAGCACACACTATAAAGACAATGTGTTTCTACATTTTAAGTCCTTTTACTACTTGAGTTTTGAACCCCCGTTAAAAGTTTCAAACAGTGTAAACCTGATTTATGACTCTGCTGAGCAGAAATAATTCAGGCTTGGGTGACTTCTGTTTACTTTATGCTGACCTATTTGGGAGAAGCTGTTTGCTCTAAAGCAGTCCCCACAGCAAGTGGCACGGCTTTCAAAAGTACAAGGCTTGTTCACACAGACCAAGCATTAACTAGTGCAGGTGGTGCTGTCACTGGGGTACACCTCAGTGCAATGGAACTTCGGAGGCCAGTAGTTAGTCAGCTAACATCTTTTTGTCTGCAAGTTTTCCAACAGGAAGTTAATCTAGAAAGGAGTATCTTCTCATTCCACCTGAAGAGCAAACACTAAAAAAGACAAAAGGTGTCACCCTGCCTTTTGTTTTGCAATGTATTGTTATTTAGCTTCTAGCCTATCTAAACACTGATCTTTTTTCAGTCGCGCCCATAAGACATCATGGAATTCAGGGAGTTGGCCAGAAAGTAAGTAAATGACTACAACTGACTCAGTGTGTAAATCAGGACAGAATTAGATCTTTAAATCTTTTGGTACACTTGCAGTAGCAAACCAAATCAAACTTCCCTGAAGTAACAAGTCAGGACTCCTCCAGTGTTTCATGTGGATAAAACAATTTCCCACTATTCTCTTTACACTCAAGGTTAGTGGATTACCAACTCCAGACTTAAGCTGGCAACTTAATGGCAGACCAATTCGCCCTGATAGCTCTCACAAAATGTTGGTGCGTGAGAATGGGGTGCACTCCTTGATCATAGAACCGGTCACATCCAGAGATGCTGGAATCTACACGTGCATTGCCAGCAATCGAGCTGGTGAAAATTCATTCAGCCTGGAGCTCACTGTTGCAGGTAACATCTTCATGCTAAGCTTTCAGACTGAGCATTGCCAGGATAGCATGAAAAAAGAAAACATGAGTGATGTCAAATGACACGTTGAGGGGTGGGGGGCAAGAAAAGGAAACCTGGCAGTAACAGAAGTATGGTATATTTATAGGTGAGCTATTCATGTTGTGTTGTGGCATAAGTTGACTGGCGTGTAATGTCTGTGCACACAGTTAAGAAAAGAGGGCTGCTGGCCTTGAGGCCACAAACCAGACTATTTCCCTGGATGCTTCTTTGTAATGACAATCTGTGCAGACCCACACCTACCCCAGGGCAGCCAGTGGGATATGGCTTGTGCATTTCACAGCACATCAGACTAATGCCACTCCAGACTTCTGGTAGAAGTTCCTTCTTCAGTTAGAAGTCCATGCTTTTGTGGAACATGAAGGAGCACTTTTTACCAAGCATAGTGCAGCCAGTTTATCTAGTTGTCATGCTCTATATTTCAACTGGTTTAGAGAAGAAACAGCTTTTTAGCACTTACTTTCCCCCCTATTAAAATAATGATGGGACTGTTTTCTTCAGAAGAACCAGGACTGAACTTTGTAATTAATGAAGACAACACTTAGGTTTCCCCGCCACTTAGGTCTTTGATGATTGTTTTTAGCACACTGCTGAAAGAAAGGCTGTTTTCATAGACAAATGTCAGCATAACTGCGATCTTTATTTTCACAGCCAAGGAAGTACAGAAAGCACCTGTGTTTATAGAGAAGCTACAAAACACAGGTGTGACTGAGGGATTCCCAGTGCGACTGGAGTGCCGAATCTCAGGGGAGCCATCTCCTCAGATATTTTGGAAGAAAGAGAACGAGTCACTCACATACAACACTGACCGAGTGAGGTTAGACTGACTTAGAATAATCTTCCCATGTGTAACTTCAGTGATGATTTATCCTGTAAAACAAATAAAAACCTAAAAGGTCATATGAATGCTTTGTGTAAAGGGCATCTCATATATATTAACTAGTGATTGTGATAATTTATGACATTTACTCAAACTTGCAGCCAGCCTGGTGGCTGAACCAGAAATAAAATGTTACTTGTTTTCCATCATTAGACTTGCACAACTACCTTTGCCTTTTAAGCAAGAGAACTAGTTTTACTCCTCCAGAACCAGGACTACAGAAATTTGCTAGTGAAAATCAAGGTTCCAAAGGAACACTATGTGCTTTTCAGCAGAAACTCTGATTCATAATATTGCTGCACAGTTCAGCAACTAGGATTCAATATTTTATATTTTAAGATCTTCCTCGAGTTTCTTTATCCTTTCCACAAAAAGTCTGGGTAACATCTGGTGTTCCTGCTACTCCTCTTAATCTGTAATTGTGAAAGAAAAGTTACTTCATGTGTTTTTTTCTTATTAGTTTTCAATACAGGATATTAAACTGCCAAACTTTCAAGCATACTCAAGGCTTTATTTTCTACTTGTTAATTTTGGAGGAAGTTCCATTTTAATTAAAATTTTAATTAGAATTGGACTATAATCAATCTGTAACTAAGATTGGGTCAGTTTATAATGCCATTTTAAAATAGTCTACACTGGTTTGTGATTTAAATAGTAATTTTCTACTTTTCTTTTGATTAGCATGCACCAGGATAACTATGGCTACATTTGCCTGCTTATTCAGGGAGCTACAAAGGAGGATGCTGGCTGGTACACTGTTTCAGCTAAGAATGAGGCTGGGATTGTGTCTTGCACTGCCAGGTTGGATGTTTATAGTAAGTGGCCTCAATTTTCATGATCATATTAATCCCCCCAAAAGCAACAATTCTATAAGTTTTGGGTTGTTCACTGAATGGTTTACATTGGTCTCTCTTTCTTTTGTTTATAGTTTCTCCTCAATAGTAAACATCCACTTCAAGACAACAAATGCTCTGTCAAAAGTATATTTCACCATCTTTCAGACACCTAAAGCAAAACAAGCTTGCATGCTTTCTGGTTTTGCTTAGTACATTAAATATAGCTAATTAACAAACAGATAACGGCATGATTATATGATTTTTGTGGATCATTATTACTGTTGTTTTGCTGGCACTTCCCTAACCTTTTGTATTCTTTTGTACATTAGTCTGTAATGCACCTGTGACAGCTACCAAAAGTATAGATGTTTTTATGGCTTTCTGCTTAATTACTCTGTTTGTTCCAAAGCAGCCCCTTACATAGTGAATGTTTTCTTAAAGAAGTATCTCTTACCAGTCTTCTCATAGCAAGAATTAGGGGGCGGGGGAAGGGGAAAGACTGATAAAGGATGGTTTCTGGGGTGGTGGTGGAAGTGGGAATTGTGAATTAGAGCCTGGGCTCAGCAGTCTTCAGCTTAAAAGGGGTGGCAATGGCAACCAGATCATTTCCTTTTATATGCAACAACTAACCCTAGAACAGGCCTGTTACTGTAGTATGAGTGCACAGAAACACCCTCCTTGCTGTCACCCTTCTCAGTGGCACAAGGAAATATAGAAAACAATGCCAAAAAGTAACACAGACTTTTGTATTTATTTACCACATTTGAAGGCGAAACTAGATGCTGAGAAAGAAAAAGAACAAAACAAAACTTACCTTTGATATAATGGTTTTCTGCTTCTCAGAAATTAGCATCTCCTTCACAAAGGGTTAACTGAGCATCTGGCACACTTTGGTGCACAGCTCAGGAGGGTTAACACTTTTTCTTTCCTTTTTAATCTATAGCTCAGTGGCAACAACCCCCTCAGCAGACCAAGCCAAAGAAGGTGCGGCCCTCAGCCAGCCGATACGCTGCTCTCTGTGACCAAGGACTAGACATCAAAGCAGCTTTCCAGCCAGAAGCAAATCCAGTCCACCTGACAATGCAGCCTGGCCTGGTAGAGAGCGATGATCTGTAGATTCAGCTGCTGCTTCCATCATTTTCTTTCAAAGCAGAAACACTGAAAGCCATTGCCTTGACCAATGATACTCCTATGTCACTTTATGCAAGGGCAGACACCTTCATGTACAAAAGATAAACAACAAACACAGTAACCATATATTCCTTATTCATTATACCAAATTAGAAGAATAGATAGATTATTAATAGAAATGTACACATTGCACAACAAATCACACTCACCAGTTCCTTAACATATGTTGCTTCATAACCCTTTTCATAGAGGCCAAAATGCATCAGAGAGAAAGATTTTTCACTACATACCTTCAAAAGCAGTAAGTAGATGCTAAGCAATCTTACTGGTGCAAAATGTTTTCTTCAAGGGTTATCAACAGTTCTAAAATGGCTACACATGGTGACGGCTATGATGAACAAGTGCAATATTATAAGAATACAACAGGAGGGGACAAGGAAAAGAAATGCAGGCAAATGCTGTATCTCTGCAAACTGCTTTCTATTCAACAATGAAAAAAATCTTTCTTTCAATGCTGTTAGTTTGGACATCAACACCCTAACTTTCAATTCATTTGTGTTTTTCCTTTTTGCCACCTAGGCTTATTTAAAAACATACAGCGATGGCAGTCTAAGCAGAAGTAATCTAACTTCTGCAGGACAACAAAGAAGAGCTGACACACAGTAACAATCTACTGCAGATTACACATTGGTAACTAGATGGGGGAAAAAGGCTGATAGAATGAACCACTGCAGTGAGTTACTGCAAGGGCTGGGAGGGGCAAGAGGTTGAAACCCTGGATTTTCCGACAGCAGTCTGTAACTTTGTAATACTGCCATTCAGGATTCTGAAATTCTAAGGTGGGCTGAAAACCAGGGAGTGTATGTGTGGGATGTTTGACTGTTTAAAGCTTGTGTAATGTGTATGAGGATTTTAGAAATGTATAGTAAGTGAAAACTGGGATGAAACTGCAATACGGATTTAAGTGACAAATATACACCACAGGTGATAGGTTTGCAAATCTGAGGAAGCAGAAAATGAAGATAGGCAAAAACATCCAGTTTGCTCCTTTTTGTTTTTTCTTATTAACATAACGTGTCTCTGGTAGATTTTATTTTTTCCTTCTCCTGACTGCAGGCAAATGACAACTCTTTTAAGGGGTAGAGTCTGTGCACCATAGGTGAAAAGCCTGAAAGCTACTTTCAGAATGCAAGGCAAATCCACATGGAAGTGGAGCCCCACTTAAGTCACACCTGGCTAGGTAGTTTTAAATTAGAACCAAATGAATTTAAGTTGAAGGGGAGGGCGGGGAGAATGGATGGAAGAATTACTAGGCCTGACAAGGAAAATGAGTGTTTGATGGTACGAGCTACAATACTTTGCTAGGAAAGGAAAACACTGTATTCCTTATATGAAGCACATATATGGTATCTTTCATTATTTATAATAAAAGTGTTGAAATCTTTTATCTCAGTTCATTTATTCAGAAGTCCTGTACTTAGGGTTTTGTTTGTTGTTGTTTTTTTTTTTAATTTTGTAATTGTGTACACCATATACTGCATTACTGATATATGTGTATTGCTTTGTAAGTACACAAAGTTTTTGTTTTTTAGTGACTAATAAACTTTAGCACACAAGGTAGTACTATTCTGGTGCAGGATATGACTAGTAATGGGGATGGTTAATCTAGATTAACATCATAGTCTGTCAGGTGGGAATAATCTGATTTTATTCTAGAAGTATGTCATATCTTCTGCCAAATTTTCCTCGACTGTGACATGCTAATTTACTTTTTTGTTTAGCTTCACTAGCATTATTTTGCCACCTTTTATTTGTATTTATAAAATTGTATTATCATTACTTTGGACTGTTGTGCTGATATAATGTGGGTTTAACATCAATAAATATTACACAAATAGAAATTTTTCCTTTTGGTAGAGATGAATAACTGTTTCGATACAAGCATGCAAGTGTAAGATTTTAAATATTATTTAGATTTTAAATATTATGAATGCATATTAAATGAGGCCTATATGCAGTATCTAAAAACTACTAGAATTTATCAGAATAGTCTGCTTGTGACCTGGAATCATGTTTGAACAGAACAGAGGAAAATTACTCATAAATTCTGAGAAACTTTTGCCAAATAGAAGAACTGGAAGATTTTTTTTTTTAATAGGTTAGAAAATATGCAGATCTGTTTTGTGTTTCTAATAATTGCAATGTCATCACTTACAACTGATTCTAAGTAAAGGGCATGGTCTGAGCACTGTTAAATTCATTTATGAGCCTGATAACAAGACAGTATCAAAATTTGAAAAAAAGAGATTTACTTATAAAATCCTGACTATTAACTAGGTTCTCATTTTTTCAATGTGAAGGTACCAGGAAGGATGCAGGATTATCCATTTTTTCTTACGGGTTTACATTTCAAACACTGATCAGTACAAACAGGCTTATGTCAGCAATTAAGTGAGCACTGACATTAATGGTGATACTGCAGCTGAAGTCACTGGAGTAGTGTCTGCTCACAGTACTTTTGTCTTTGGCTTGGGGACTAAAAAACTGAGACTGCTTCTTGAGCTTGGTGAAGATGAGGTCATCATCACTTTTTGCCTGTGTATATATGTAGAGACACACGTAAGTAGTAAATCACATCTCTAAGCAGCAACATTGTTTTTATGAAAACATTCAGCTGTTCTGTTACTTAGTTACTGGGACTGTTTGGGCTTACGAAGTCAAGAGATAGAAGCGTGGCATAAGCAAATGAACTTCTCAAGCCAAAAAGCAAAAATTTTTGGAAGCATCAAAATAACTTTCAGAAGTTTAATCTCCTTCCACATAGTCCAAAGATAGATAGTATGACCTGAGAGTGTACTTTTGTCATTTTTTAAGACTAAAAATAGGAGCCTTGACTTTTTGCAAGACTTCTAGTTTAGGTATGGGAAGACTTCAAATTATTTAGGAAACGGATCAGTCCAAGCATAGTCATAGCAATCAAAGAGTCAATGCAACAATGAGCAGGACGACAACAGAAACCTCTGTCAAGAGTACCAGCAGTGAGGTGCAAAATTCCACATGCATGAAGGTTTTTCCAGCTGGTGGTGCACCTCAGCACACAGTGCCTTTATCCTGCAGCTTTAAGGCAACAGCAACAATTAGGTAACATATACAGTTTTCTTCCATCACAGCCAACCAGCAGTTGGGGACCAAAACCAGTCCAACTTGAAACCCCAGCTTATAAATAATTGTTTCTTTCTATATCACCACATTCAAAGTCTATTTTAACTCACCTAGGGTGTATGCTAAGAAATGCCTTGATCCCCCACATCTGGACAGCTACATCCTCACCTCTGCAAGCAGCCCAAACAGGTTTCATATGTAAGTACTTCATGAGCTCACATTATCTAACATGCCATGATGCTGAGGGGAGCAGCTGCATGCTCCGGCGGCATGACCCAGCGGCCAAACCCACACCATGCACTACAGATAAATTAATGCAGGACTAGAAATGTCTGCTTGCATTATGCGTGTTGGCTAATTCACTGCCTCACAATTCAAAGGTACATGCAAGGGGTAGAATTTACTGATATTTATCTCATTCTCCTGAACTGACTGAAAGAAACAGCCTTCCCTCTGCACAGATTTTTTGTTTGAACAGAAATATTGAGCACATAAAACACATCAGGCAGATGGAAACACAGTTCCTGCCCCAAGGAATTTACAACGTATTCCAGACAGCACACAGTATTCTTTGACTTGTCTTAAAGCTTGCAACTCTAACTCAAAATTAAGCCTGTTTGCATCCTTTAACATAAGTGATTAAAGCATAAAATTATCTACTACTGCACTGTACCTCGACTAAAAATGTGTTTGGGACATAATGCTCAGTCACAGCTAGAACAAAAAAGCCAGACTACAAGCAGCAGTACCTGTACAGCAATGATTTCAGCAGCCATATAGATGGAGACAAATTAACTTTAGTTTAACATCCCCTAGAAGGAGAAATGTTGTGCTTTATAAAATAACTGCAGTGCAACAGGTAACCCTGGGGACTGGCCAAGTCTTGTAACTGCTATCACCTTCTAGTTCTGTAGTACCATAAATGGTCCAGAAACAGCTGCGGAACAAGAAAGCAGAAAAAAATAGCAGTACATGGCCACTGCACAGAATGGTTACAAGACTTACAGAAGGAGCTCTACAAATCTCATCACATCGAATGGATAATGGTAGGACTTTTTCTCTGTGTGTTTAACAACACAGTTTCAGGGAAACATATTGTCAAGCTGGACAACTCTTGGCCCAGACATCACAGAGTATTTCTAGAGAACTGAGGGTACAAAACCCAGACTGCCAAACACAGGACCTTTCTGAGCTACTACAAAAGGTGCTGAAAATAAGATAAGACTTTCTATACACCAGGCAACACACCTGTAATCTATTGCAAATTAAGGACATCTCCATGCTGGTGTCCTGAAAATTATAGCGAACTATAAAATTACAGGTGCTCTCTGTTCTATATATGCCTTCCAACAACAGAGCTACAAGAGCCTGCAGAGAATGGATGCAGTTCCAGTCTGCTGCTGGCAGGGACATCTCACCATCAAAAATCATACATGCACATTAAATGACATCTAAACAAAACACGTGAAATCACTATATCCCTTCTTTTCTCTGAAGTTGCAGGAAGTTTGCAGTAGAAGTTTACCAACTATCTGAAAAAATAGGATAAAAGGTCATATTGAGAGGAGCAGAATTAAAACACTGCACCTGAGAGCTTTTAACAAGTCATGAGCATACAGGTGTTGACAGTACAACCTCCAGCACAGAGCTGGAACATGTTAGTTTAGTGCATTCAGCATTAGAAATACCGAGCTGGAAGATCTGCAAGTTAGAATTCACAAAACATCAAACTGCTTCACTAACAGGCTTCAGCAATACCATGTAAGCAGTTTGCAGTTACTCTTAAACAAATTGTTCAAAATCATGCAGCAATTTCAAACCCATCAGCATGCTACACATGCAAGAGCACCTCAGTACTATCAGCCAGCAGCCTGGGAATGTTGAGGAACTTCCACACAACTCCATTTGCTCAGTGACATCTGCCCCCCTGACGCTGCCCACTGACACTGCCCTAATGTGTGTGTAATGATACCAAGTAAGCGTTGGTGGCTTTCACTTGGGTGATGTCTCACTGCTTTTGATACCAACATACTCAAACTGGCAATTTTTTTATATACAATGAACAAAAAATATCCCAGACCTTAAGAGATATGAGCTGTTAATATAAAAAATAAAAACATAAAAATACCAGAACATTTGTGATTATAGTCACACCGATCCAAAGACATCTGGCAAGGTACAGGTAGCATTTTTTACTAACAGACATATCTACAGCAAAAAGGAGCCTTTAGCATGTGATCTGAAATTGAACACAATGTGTGTGTGAAAACCAAATATAACTTGGGACTTAGCAGAGTTCTTACTTTTTCAGGCACTAAGCACACCCAGTGACTTCTCTCCACAACTACACTTGACCTGTCTTTTCAAACATTGATTAACAACCAAGTGGGTGCACCTGGCCTTGAAGAGTTCATTTTTCACTTGCTTTACTTAAATGAACTACATTGGGCTTCCAGAAAAAAGAAGTCATGGAACTGCAACGGCAATATACATTTCAGTGTCATGCAATACAACCCCTCTCTCACACTGTGCAACACACCAAAGTGGGAAACTTTGTCTTACAGCAATAAATAATCATTACAATGTATGTTTTAACTGTAGGTAATAATGTAACAAAGAGATTTTACAGGCTGGGATTTAGATATCCACTTTCTATCCAAATTCCACTGATCTCAATATTAAATCCTTTCTGTCATTAAAAGTCATGCCTTACAACACCCAGCAGCTCAGGATATGTGGAACTGGATTTTACAAAACCAGTAGCAGGGATGCCAGCCATCAGCTTTGCATCTACACAGGCAACTCCACTTCCCTAAAACAATACAGGTTTACTCACCTAGTCACTACCAATACAATAATGCCTTAGGATAGACTGCCCTCAGGAGGCCACAGTGAAATCTCTTCATGGGATACAACCATAACTCAGCATGCACCAACTCAGCCAATATTATCTACTTCTGTTCTATAGTCTGCAAAAGCTGTTCCCCACAGAGCTCCTCCTTACAGCTGCAATATTTAAAAAAATCCAAAACCACCTCATGAACATTTTATGTGTCCTGCTACAAACTTTTACTGACAGTAATCACAGAATCACAGATGGCTCGGGTTGGAAGGAACCCTAAAGGTTATCTAGTTCCAAGCCCCCTGCCATGGGCAGGGACACCTCCCACTAGACACGGTTTCTCACAGCCCTGTCCAGCCCATCAATTGCAACAGATGCCTCAAGAGCAAGAGAAGACTGTTTGTGTTAGACCGTGAGTTCGCTACAGCAAGTTCTAAGTTACCCATATATTTCTTTAGAGATAAGCAGAAGTAAGGCTCCAATGACCTACCTAGGACAACAGATGAACAAGAGTAATCCATCATCTTCCCAAACATTAGAAAAATGCAGAGAAGACATACAGAACAATTCACTTTCTAGGTCTACAATGTGCTTCAACTAAACCCTGGAACATGCCAATCACACTACCTATGAACTTTGAACTGAATCAAACTCAAAGCCAACAGAAGAACAATTTTAGGTTTCCTAACTTGGTAGCGACAAGGCAGGTCACAGAAATGAGTAAATACTGCAGTACACAACCTTCTTTTAGCAAGGATATCCTCTCTGAAGCAGGAACCCAGCTGAGTAAAAACCCAAAGCAGTAATTACGGATGAGTCAGAAAGGGGGCTGCTGTGTAAGAGAACTGCATGCTGAATTAAATGACAGCTGCAAAAGCAGCCACCCTCAAAACATGCCTTGATGGTCTCTTTAGAAATTCTGTGGTGGTGGTGAAAGGCCATGTAGAAACCAGTGACATGGGGTGGGGCAGGAGAAAAGACCTGGAATAAAACACAGAGTAAGTTAAAGACCAGACTTGCACTGCAGCCTTCTTTAAATGCTCCCAAAACTAGGTGGATGAGGTGAAGTTTCAATGCATGCCTGAAAAAACAGTTGTAGGAAGAGGACTACAGATTCTTTAGAAACATGGAGTAGTGGGAATCCATAAAATACTCTACTCTTAAAGAAAAAGAAAGGCAAAAAGATGTCAGTATTTAAGAGATTATAGGAGAGTTTTAAGCAACATAGCAGGTGAAGAAACATCAGATGGGTAAGAGCACATTCTCTCACTTCCATTAGGAATGGAATCACAGAAACTGTGTACCTCTAATAAGATAGTGGACTGAAATTTTCAAAATTCAATTCAGAAATCACTGTAAGTCAGTCCAGTGCACAGTCTGACTCACAAACACCCATATGCAAAAAAACCCCAAACATTTATTTACAGCTTGGCATAAATGCCAGCAGCACAAGATGTAAAGCCTGAATGTCTGCTTTTAATCAAGGACAGTGACAAAACAGACACACCAGAAATATGATGGAAGTGAGATAAAAGAAGTAAGATATTGATACAAAATATATAGGAGAGTCATAAAACTAAATATCAACACATTAAATCACCCAATCAAATACGGATTGAATTTCCAAACCTAGCAAGGTAAACTCTTATTAGACAATACTGGTACCCACACTATTAAGATGGTGGCCATAGCCATGACATCTGGGACGTGTAAGGCCAGCAATGTAACTGTGATGACAAACGGCAATGATGAGTACGTTGGATAAATGTCACACTGAACAGGCCAAGATCACTTTTTTAATATATTCTTTTTCATGCAGCTGATCGGGGCCACCCAACTCTGGCTGTGGTCCCCAGGACTGTACAAGGCCTGAGCCAAAACACTATTTTCAAATAGTGATTTTTTTTTTTAATGGTGACTTTTATTTCTGCAAGTCTGTTGACCAAGTTTATTAATAAAGACAGCAGTCCACTACCACAGACTTCCATAAAAAAGAAGCAACATATAATAAGAAAATACTAAAATGAAGCCAAAAAGACAAGTCAAAATTAAGATGCAGTGCCCAATGACAATAACACTGAATGTACTAAACTCCAGTACGACTTTAAATACACATATCAAATTAAACTTATTTTTGTGGGGAGGTGGAAGCTCCTAGCATTTAAACATCAACCTTTGTAAAAGCAGCAATCTCTCTTTAGGAGTGAAATGCAATCAGTCACTGAATGTAACATTTACAGATAGATCAGAGTGCAGAGGAAAAATCTGCAAAAGTGCATTGACACTGACCAGCACCTCAGGAACAAGAACCATGCCCAAAGAAGGCAAGCAGATGATCAAAGTAAAAAGCAAAATGCTTGGGGAAGGAAAGACCACTGAGGAAAAAAAATCCCCACACTCTGAACAAAACCCTACGATCAGTTTTTGATACCATGCTGGAACTTGAGGACAACCTTTACAGGCAACTTGTTGAAGATTTTACTCCTCAGAGCAAAACATCAGGAGAGGTTACAGAGGAAACAGTGACAAATGGGGGAAGATGGGGGCTATCACTCCCCAATTCTAAAAGAAACCAAGTAATTGCAGTGTGAAACTTCTGAGTTAAACCTGCCTCACTATCAAGTGACTGGAAACTGGCAAAAGTGACAGCAAGTTTTTGTGATTTCAGTGGGTATGAGGACCACTTGTTTTTTAAGAGATTCCAGGGGGGTCCAGGGAACTAAAGACCAATTATATTTTTCTGTATAGAGCAAACTGCCAGAAGTTGTTCTAAAGCCAAGAAAACAGCAGGATAAACATACAGGGTTGCTTTTGCAAAGGAAAGTCATATTTGATAAACATTTTGGAGTTCTTCTAAAGAAGAACTTAAAAGAGATTCGAGTACAGAGATCTAATAATGGTGCACGCTTGAAATTCTAAAAGGCATCTGACACATTCCCTTGCCAAAAACTATTAAAGTTTTGGCTGTGCTGCCAAAAGAAGTCGTCGTATCAGTACATTGTTTAAAGATAGAAGACAAAAGGGTATGAATCAGCAGTTGTTCTTTCCTAAGGATGTGCAGTGCCAACAGAACACCACAGGCACTCTGCTGGGGGAGGCAAAGTACAACCTATTTGTAGGGGTTCTGAGACAGCAGTTTCTGAACACCATAGTGTACTCCAGTAACATTAGGTTACTCAAAGTAACAAAGGGATCAAGGAATTAAAAAATTGAAGAACCATTTCACTGAGGAAATAGATGTTAAAACAAGCAAACTAAACTCATTGTAGATAAAACTAAACTCATATTGTGGATATTTGAGAACAATTTATGCTGAAAAAAAATACAAAAATTCAGACCTTTACATATATATGTAAATATATATAAACATATAAATGGACTCCAAGTTGACCAGTAACTATTCGGGACTGAGTTATTCTGAAAATATAAGTGCAAAGGTCAGGAAAAAGCAAAACACTTAGGCGTCATTTTTGGAAACAACGTAAAACGAAACAGAAAACAATTTATTTCTTTTAAATAGATCCACAGTGAATTCTGCAAGTTCTATCTGTTGCTTCATCCTTGAGAAACTGGAAAAGTAAAGCAAAGTTTAACACAGACAATATAAGATACAAAAGAGCTCTCCAGCAACAAGCAATTAAAAGAAATATGACTCTTCAGTATGAAACAGAAACGACTAAGGCAGGCAGGGTAAGATAGAGGTCTACAAAATCAAAAGCAGAACAGAGAGAGCACCAGAGGTCTGTTTTTAATGCCTGCAGGCCTCAAGCAGAGCTACCCACTGGTGGGTTCAAACATCCTAGTCACAAACTGCTGGAGGTACCAGAGTCTTCTAAGGAGACACACACCTGCTCTGTTACCCACCCTGTACATTCCTCACTTCCCCTGCCCGAGACATCACACCAGGCCAGACAGAACCAGGATTATGTTAACCAGTTTTCAGTTCTAATTTACCAGCTTGAAGAAAAGGGGGGGAAAAAGCTTTTTAAAAGTATGATTTAAAGCTACCAACATTTCACTCTGGTCTTATGGCAACAGCAATAACAAAAACATAGGATCTACTGAAACTTTTTAAAGAAATTACTGTGGCATGCTGAGATTCTTCTGACAGCATTATTTCAGGTATTGATTGCAAATGTAAACTAAAAATTCCATTGCTAATAACTTATTTAACAGCTCCCTTATCAAAAAAAAANAATAATACTTAGGGTCAGAACTCACTAAAAG
The DNA here is from genome assembly GCA_013397975.1 of Machaerirhynchus nigripectus. Lineage (NCBI taxonomy): Eukaryota > Metazoa > Chordata > Aves > Passeriformes > Dicruridae > Machaerirhynchus > Machaerirhynchus nigripectus. The sequence goes on from VZRQ01002121.1 coordinate 404,554, forward strand.
GGAATTATTTCTAGTCTCTTAAGTTTGGCTTTTGGTCAAGATATGTCATGCAGGCTTTGTTTGTAAAATACCAACAACGGGTATGGGCAGCAGCCAAGTCACTGACATATTCCTACTTGACTAGTAAAAACATACCAGCTGTCCTTCCTCACCTTCAGTGCCCTTGGAAAAAAAAAATGTAATCTCTGGCCAATTCCTTCTATCAATGAAAAACATAATTAGCAATTATATTTTTGGTGCAAAGACACATGAGACACAAAACAGCAATAACAGGAAGATAAGGACTCCTGGAAGGATTACCTTTAGTGGTATTTTATATTCCAAAGTGAGTAGTACAACCAACTGTAAAATCTCCTGATCATACAAGTACTCCTTGTATTATTTCTCAATACATACCTCCAAGAAGCTTGAACATGCACTGTTTTCTGGCACAAAGACAAAATTCCTCAGCTGCACAAATGAAGAAAATCTCTGACTTTAAAGACTCAGTTATCATCAGCGAGATCTCTCCTTTCTGTACTGTGGTGTGTGCCAAGATGGGAATTTCAAAAGCTGAATCAACATCTGGATCATGATGCAATGAACACCAGAGCCTAAGAAGTGAAGCTCCTGAACCACATTCATAGTTTGCTTCAGAGATGATAAAAACACCAATTATCAAAAATTACTTCAGCTCAATAGAAGAGCCTGAGGTCAAACATTTGGTAAGTTTTCACCAAGACAGGAACACTCAGAATCATTTACAGCAGAATAATTACTCTGCTTCAAAAGTTGCTTTGAATAAATAAATGGCTATTTTATTGACTTTACATACACATGAGGGAGCATCAACTTAACAGCTGAACTGAGTGTTCATGACAATACAGAGCAAAACATCTTGACTTCATGCTCTGGAAGTGACACATGTTCTAAACATCTACTGAGTCCTTGAAAAGTCTCTTATGCAGCAAGGTCTGCAGCTGTAGTGTTCAGCAGTGCATGTGCAGCTCAAACTGGGAATATGACAGGATTAGCAGCTCCAGTGCTGTAACAGTCCTTCGATGGGCACAACTAAGTGCCACTGGATTGAGTGAGTGCTGTACATACACTCAGGAATGGAACTGGGTAGGCTTTGTCATTATAAAAACACAGTGCATATAATTAAATCTCCTAAAGGCAGTCCAGGTATGCTGAAGATCTAGAAGTTCCTAGCTTTGTAGTGTTAGGTACAAACAAACAAAGCTCAAAGGAAACTCCTTGCTACTTTGTAGGGAATAACTGATAAGAAGGCAAAACTATGCAGTCCACAATCTTTGCTCTACTTGAAAAACTTGATGCAATCATACCTGCCACCCAATAAACATGTCTCTACACTTTATTAACCTTTGTGTAACACGATAATTCAAATAAAATCTCATGCTGTCCCAAATTAGAAAACAGGACTTTATAAAAATACAGTGCTTTAGAAATGTATCAGCACATAATTAAAGCTATCACTGTATCAAAACCAGATCTTTTTCAAATTGTTTCATGCACAGACTTTGTAATACCAAACAGACTCTTTCAGGCAGTTAAGCATACACGTTGCACTTCACTGCTGCTGAATTTCTCCTCCGACTAAGTAAGACCAAGTCTATTATGTACATCGATCTTCAAACATTTTCCAACCCTCTCCCTTTATTTAGTATATATTTATATATTGCCATCATGACATTAAAGCAGTAATTTATTCAAGGTTGTACTTAGGTCATAAGCTGCAAGCCTCCATCTACAACCAGAACACTCCCTGTGATATATGGGGATTCTAGAAGGAAGACAACAGCTTGTGCAACTTCATGAGGCTCTCCAAATCTTCCAAGGAGAATTGCTTTCTTCAACTGATCTTCTTCCAAATGAGCTGTCATCTCTGTGTGAATAAAGCCTAAGAGCAGAAAGATATATAAAGAGTTACCTAACCTTCGACTAAATTTATCTAGTGGATTTCCCACTGAATCCTACAAAGTGAAAACTACTACCAGGATTCAGCACCAGCTACCATTCTTCCAAGTGTCCAAAAGCAGCCCACATCATGTGATGGCGAAGACCACTTTTTTATCTAACCAATAAAATACCTTTCAGTTTTGGAAACAGTGATGCAATAATCAAAATGCAGAGATCTACAGAAGTCCGTTGAAAAAAAAACCAAACACCTAAACAATCAAACAAAAAAAGGTAACTAAAATTCAGTCCAAAAACCATATTAGTATCACTTTTCTGAAAGACAAAATATACTCACTTCACCAAAGTGTTCTCAATTAAAATACAAGCACAAAATGTCTGTCAAGAAACTCTCCCAGCCTTGAAAGTGTTTTTGTGCTGTATTTTAGAACTTACGACAGCGCTTGAATAATTTCTATTAGAGCACTCACTTGAAGAATATTTTTGGACATTTTTGAAGGACATTTTTTACAATTTTCCATTATTTGAGATTTGGCTTTCCCACTGCTGCAAAACTCTACACACAAGCTGCAGCTTCATAAAGAGCTGATCTTACCTGCTTTCTAGCTGCCATCAAGAAGGGAAAGTCTCCCTTTTGCTTTCTACTGTAAAATTCTGCCCCTTTATGATGGCTGTGGATGAGCTGCTCAACTCACTAAAGAATAAAAGTATTTTTCCTGCCTAGTTCACAAGCTGAACAGGTTCGTGTAGAATTCTGAAAGGCAGCAGAGGTTGCAGAAAGTAAGCAGCAGTGTACACAGGAAAAACTCAGAAAATACAGAAGGGATTTTTCCTTAAGGGTGGTTGTTTGCTTGAACTTGCTCATCCTACGAAATCACAGCCTTTACTCACAGAAATAACTTTCAGGACTCCCTCCTTTTACTACAGGGAGACAGGGGTGCTTTTATGACAGCTTCTCATGGTCTGTCATGTTTCTCTAAAAACAAATAAACATTCTCTAGCTGGAGACAAGGGTACTTCTCTGTCTATAATTAGTTCTAATCCTTCCATCTGCAAGGATGGCAAGTTTCGAAGAAGGAACGAAGAAAAAAATACTTATTATTATGTAATAATAATCCTCTATAGGAACAGTAGACTCACTCTTCCAAATCTCTCAGTGTTCCCTTAAAAAGACTGAAGGTTTCCTAAAAGAATGTATTATACTTTAAACAAACAAACAAACAAACAAACAAACAAAAGATATTAAAAACATTTATTTAAAAAGCTGGAGAAAATAATAGCAATTCGTCTCAAGTTACTTTCAGAGCACAAGAAATATCTACAGTCTTAATGAATTGCAACGGTCAAGGATGCGGGAATTCCTCAAAAACTAACCTGGAGCAACAACGTTGACTCGAATTTGCTTTTTTGCTACTTCTTTAGCAAGAGAGCGTGAAAATCCAACTAATCCTGCTTTGGTAGCACTATACACACTTTGACCAGAGTTGCCTTTAAGACCTACAATACTCCCTAAAATAAAGAAACATCAAAGAGAAGATTAAATGGGTAACTTGAAACCTTGTACTAGCTGTATCATTTTAGTTTTAAACTTGGAATGAAAAATGAGATCACAAGAAAAGGAGTAAAATATGTCTTACTTTATGCACTTTATCCTGCTAGGATAAGCAAAACCCCAATTATCTGTGACTTTTGTACAATCCATGTATCTATGTAGACCAACAGGCACCACGAGAGTAAAATGAAGACTTTTCTAAAAGTAAGTATTCTTCCCCTGATTAAATAAAAGAAAAAAGAAACTGACTGCACCTATCAATTCTTATTGATAGCCAGCAGCTGGTAGATCTAGATATTGAAAGAATTGGTTAAGACTAGTATCCTAGGTTACAATATAAGATGTAACCAAAAGTACGTATTCTATCACCATGTATTCTATCACCACGTATTCTATCACCACGTATTCTATCACCATGTTAAAACCAGGTGGGGCAGGGTTCTTTATCTCTTCCGTGACACATCCCTGGTAATTCCCTCTGTAGGGATATCTTCTGTTAATGGGCCATCCAGCCTCACTGCATGACTCCTAAAATTACATCATCCCATTGTGAGATGCTCTGCCCAGGGGGAGGAACCAAGCTTTCCTACCTGGATAGAATCTGAGGTTTGGAACACCACAGCAGCCCTACCTACTGGATTCCCAGAGGACAAGAGCTACCACTGGACCTTTAGGTGAAGACCAGACCCTTCTACAGGATCACTGCTTCAATGGAACCACTTCATCTGGACAGCTACCACCACCCTGACTAACAGGGTGTCAGGTTGTATCCTGACTCTGTCAGTGATCTTGTACTATTGCATTTATTTTAATTTCCTATTAAAATACAATTCTGACTAGCGATCTCCCACTGGTTTGTTTCCAAACTAGTATAAATAGCAAAATTCTTTTTTCAATAAAATATAACATCTGAGGTGTTTATTACAGAAAAAAGTTGGTTCTGTATTTAGAAGCTGCTGAAAACTACACAAAAGAATAAGCATTCGTAAAGAAATGCTAAATATACAATGTCACAAGGAAAAGGAAAATAAGTCAATTGTAACAAGCAAGGTAACATGCCACACCTGCTAAACATTTCTAGAAGGCTAGTACACAGAATTCCACTGGCTTACACAAGCAACTTACCTATATTGACAATAGCACCTCCCTGTTGTTGAATCATGACCTTTACAGCAGCTTTGCAAGTCAACATTGTTCCCAAAAGGTTAGTGTGAATCTGGGCTATCATATCTTCAGTCTTGGTTCTCAGTAACAAACCATCCCTGACAAACAAACCAAAAAAAACCCAAAGAACTCACTGAAGAACTCCATTGATCACATTTACTCATAAAAAAAGACTGATAGAATATGAGCGGGGCTGTATGTGGTTGTATACATTCAAGCATTCAAAATGACAACACTGCAAGAACTACACATAGCAAGAAACAAGTTACCCATGCTTCTGGCCACAGAGCCTCTTTTGCAGAGAGGTATCAAGCACTGTTTTGGACCACTTGGGGGGAAAAGGTGGAAGAAAGAGTAGAAGGGGAACTCAAACTCAGAATGCAGAAACTACAGTGAAAGCTGTATCATCTGTTAGCATTTTACTGCCATCAGGAACAAAATACTGGCAAGCACTTAATATTGTTTTCAGATGTGCTCATTAACAACACCCTCACTAAATGCAAAGGCCCAGAGCACCCTTCATACAGAATTAATTACCTACAGTCTTGTAAGGAGTAACCAACCTGTTGATCCCAGCTGCATTAACCAAGTAGTTAATAGGACCCAAATTCCTCTGCATCTCCTCAAAAGTCTTTTGGACTTCTTGTTCACTGGATACATCACAGCTAAGCGCCAGATGTCCTGCTGTATTGAAATACATATAAAGTCAAAATAAACAGTAAAAGCTGTGTATAATTCATAAACCTTCTTCAGAATTTATCGACTTAGTTGCAAAACAGATGTTGAACTACTTATAATTTAAGGAACCTATTTAATCCCCAGAGAATTAAATAAAGACAGATTTCAAGTATTATATTCATTAGTTATGTGACAATTCCTTGGTTTATAGTTTTTGCCTTTTGAAATCAGAAGTTCAGCATGAGCAGACTGGTCTCAGTTCTGGCTTGTTCAGGAGCTGAGGATAACTCAACATACAACACCTCTACTGTGACCCAAAACAATTCCATTCATCTTAAAATTCCTATCATGCAGATAAAATAGGTAACCTACTTTCTCAACAACTATTGTGAAAACAAAATTGAATATAGCTTTTTTTTTCCCTCAACCTTTATTTTCCTTTTCATCTAGTTAAACAATAAGGGATTTTTAACGACTCACTATTTTCACAAGTCACCTAAGCATGGGACAGTGGGGAGATAACTGCACAGCAGCATACGTACCACCAAGATTCCGTGCAGTGGTCTGGGCCACATCCAGATTCCTAGCAATGATGGCCAGGCGGCAGCCCTTCTGTGCCAGGAGCTCTGCCACAGCTTTGCCTATTCCACGGGATCCTCCAAAAACGGCACAGACCTTGCCCATCTTCAAAACTGCAAATGAACCATGAATTTCATGTCCAGTACAGCAAGACAATAACTGCTGTTCTTGTCAACATCACAGCCTTTACCCGTTTGTAGCTGTTTGTAATAGCAGGTTATAGAATTAGTTATTTGGGTTTTTTTTAAATTCATCAAAAACCCAAAAACAGTTGAACTAAATTAGACACCACTTCTACAAATGAAAGCTAATTGTTAAATATTTCTGAACTAGTAAAAACAAAAATCATGCACGTAATCTAGCATTCCAGTACTAATTATAGTAACTTCTATTCAAGTGATGAATTATGTGATTTATGTACCTAAAGGCCACAATGTATCATTCAGCTGCTTATTCAAAGCCGATGTATTGGCTGTAATTACATTATTCTTGCAATCACTAGTCTTGTGCTGAAGTCATTTAGCCTCAAGGTCTCACTCCATCCAAAGTATCTGTGTGGGACACCACCAGTGCAAATGTTACTGAGTACCATTTGGAACTACTGTATTTACACTGGTTTAATACTGTCAGACTACATTTCACCACTAGCCTGGGGTTTTTCGTTTCTGCTTTTGAAAGAAGCAAAAAAAGCTTTTTGAAATATGAAATTATTCTGAAGTAGCTAGCTTTGATGTTTAGAATGGAGCACACAAAGAACGTACTTCTGTAGAATGATCTTTTATTCTGCAAGCTCTAGAAACCAATCAGCTGTTCTGGGATTTCCTGAGGAGACAGAGGCAGAATCCAAGCAGTAATAATGAATCCTTTTTCCATACATTTTAATAAATCCTTTTTGAACCCAATTATACTGTCTTCATAATATCCTGGGGCAACGAGTTTCATTATTTGTGGGAAAGTACTTCCTTTTGTTCTTAATTTGCCTTCTGATTAGATAATTCTATGCATTTCTCCTCATACCTTCCCCTTCCACTCTCCACCTGTATCCTCTTTCAGGTCTATTCAGTTACTCCTACACATATGGAAGCTATTCAGTACCTCACTAAAGAATCCTCAGACCTTACCCTTGGCCTCGCTGAGATCCATTAAACCGTTCTGGATGAGTGATAACCAGAACAGCACACAGTACTAAGCGTACCAGGCCACCACCACCTCATACAATGGCATCATGATTTTGATCTTCTGTGACAGAGTCTGAACAAGCAGACGGTCTGTCCTTTTCCCTAACAAAGTATTCGCAAGTGCTTGAAACCAACCCACGCGTCTGCTTTCCCCGGCAAGTTCTCAGAACAGGGAAAGCCCCTTGAGCATCAACCAGGCATTCAGAGGTGGGGCACAGGGCCTACCCGCAACACGGTAATGGACAGTTTGTGCTTTAACACAGAAACGCCGTACAGGCTCCTTGGAGTTGTGACTTGGGAGAAAAAAGCTGCAGCAGGAGTAATGACCTGCCGTTCCCTGGACAGATAACGTGAGGGAAACCAGGTATCTTTGGAACACCAGACACACCCAGGCACCTATACAACCTTTCCTCTTCTTTCAGACCGAGTATGTAACGCGTGACCGCGGGGCTCCAATGGCACCACCCCACAGCGCTCGGCTGGCAGCCCAAGCAGGGCACCTTTCAGCAAGGCCGAGCGGGGTTCCCGCAGCCGTGCCCGGCCCAGCCCGGCGGCTCCCTCCTTCCCTCCGTGCCGTCAGCGCGGCTGAGCTCGGCTCCCGCTCGCGGCCCGGCTGCAGGTGGAGCCCTCGGCACGGACAGCGGGAAGCGGCGCCGCCGGGCCCGCGGGGGACGCCGGGACGCGCAGCCCGCGCGCACCGCCGGTGCCACGGTGGCAGCGCGGCGCTCCGCGCTGTCCCTGCGTCCCTCCGTGTCCCCGCGGCCGCTCCGCGCTGTCCCTCCGTGCCCGCCCCCCGCATTGCGCCTGCCGCTCCGCCACGGCCACAGGAGAGGGAGGGGAGAACGTGTTCGACGGGCGCTCCGGTACCTCCCGGCCGCTGGCCCGTTCCCTCACGGAGCGCCTTTCCCTCTGCAGCGAGGCCGGTTCCGCTCCGCGCTGAGCGCAGGCGTCACGGGGTCCGGCGTGACGTCACCGCCGGGGGCACGGTCCCAGCGGGAGCCGGGCTGCGGGTCCGGGGCTGCTCCCCTGGTGTGCAGCCCGAAGCCGCCCGCCCCGGCTGCTGAGGGGGCTCAGGCCCTCCACTCGCCCCCCGCGTCCTCTGTGCTCGCCCTTCTGCTTTCACCTCACGCTTGCCGGTTTTAAACTCCATTTTACAGCGTTCGGCTTAAGCACTGCACGCTTTGCGCCTGGCCCGGTGCTCGCTGCTGGAATTCATGTGGGGCACGAGGTAGCGGCCTCACTGAGCTGGACCTCTCCGTCCTGCCCTTGCTACCCCTTCGTGAACAAAAAGGTGCTTCATACATAGATACAAACAACTGGATGAATTTCTCTCATGTATCCTTGCCCTGTACGAGGCATCGCTGTACCACAAGAGTTAATTTCAAACACGTTAGGGTAGATAAGCCCAAAATACAGAAGCACCTGTGAGAGCTCTGTTCAGGAACAAAACAAAGTTCATGATATGCAATTAAACTAATATAAAAAGCTACTCTGTTGTAATAGTAATGCCATTTACAGTTACGATTTATGTCTGATGATATGCTGGAGAGGTTTCTGTCGATTCTTGATAAAGTCACATACACCAAGTAAATTTTTTCCCCTGAGGAGTACTTATAAAAGCTGTCACAATTTTGTACAAAAGTACACTTCAGATTTTATTTTTGAGAAAAATTATTATTATTATTAAAAAGTTCCACAAAAGTTTTATTATTAAAAGATATGTTGAAATCCTACTGGAGTTTTTATTACCCAGTGGGATTGCACAGTGTTTGCTTTTGACTTGAAACGTGTTTTTCAAAATTTCAGATTATAAGTGTTTCCAGGGGAACTGTAGAGCATTTAATAACATTAGTTCTATGCATGTAGGATTCTTTTTCCACAGATCATTCTTTACATATAGAAGAAAAAGCAGATTTAGGCATTGTCAAACAGGTGAACATCTGTAAGAAAGTAAAATTTTTAAGAAAAGCTGTTACGAGAATTAGTTTCTTTTAGCAAGTATATTTAGGTTGCAAGCAGCTCTTTTCAAAAGAGTAAATGAGATTTTGTGATACAATGACATTTCAGAACATGCCATATTCTGAAAACGTGGAGATCCCAGTGATAAAGAAGAAAAGGCACTGACAGCTGAGACTGTGACTCAGAATAGTCTCTGACCAAGACTTCTGGTACCCAGCATAATTAAGGACCAGGATAGATTTTTCTTCAAGTGAAGCTTATAAGTGAAGTAACACAGAGGGGAAAAAAATTGTCTTTAGTGATGTTTTCTGAAGGTGTGTATACTACAGAGAAAGTAACTATGAGCATCACGTTGTACGAGGACAGCAGCGGGCAGATTTTAAGTGAAAAAATTTGTAATTATTACTTTAGCTTATTTTTGATCTGTGTCCTTATCCATACAGCTGACCTACCCCTGTAAGAAAGTTAAAGAAAGACCAGTCTGTCCTGTGGTGTTAAGATTTTGCTGACACAGAGTAAGCGTGAGTTCAATGTGGGGGTTTTAAAGTGTGTTATAGCTGACAAAGTAAAATAGCCTTTTCAAAAGTTCAGGCAAGATTCTGTTTAATTCTTGTTCATTAACTTACTGTTTAAAACGAGATGTGTGTTCGTTCATTGGCCAAAGTGACATTAGCCTTTTTTTTCCAGATGTCTGGCTAAATCATGAGATCAGATTAAGCAGAGGTCATCTGAGCCAGTTCATTCACACTGATTTCCCATTAAAGCTAGTGGAGTCCAAGACACAAATCAGTGTCATAATGATTACCTCCCCTTTTGGAAGGACGGTACACGACACAAGAACTTGATCTGATAGACCTGTTCCATCTATCATGACCAGATCTGTAACAGCTAGTTCAATATTTATTGTGCCTGGTTTACAATTAATGTGGAAATACAAGCTAATAATTCTTGTGTGTCTGTGTGACCATGTAGACACACACTTGGAACCTGTCCACAATGTACGAAATGATGCAGCTGTCTTTCCTCAAGCCCAAAGCATTCAGGCATTAAAAACACTCTTCTAAGACAGTTTTTTATTCCTTTCTCAAAATGTTTTAATCATTCTCCCACACAACCAAGATACTGCTTTCAAGTAAGAATTTCTCTATGAACACAGGAAAAAACAAAATATTCTCAAACAGGAAAGGATATGTAATGTACCTAAAAGCAAAAAATGCAAATCAGAGCATAATGGCACAAAATAGGGGTCACTGTAACAGAGGTCCCATGTACCAGCTATTTCAAATTCCTCCTGGGTTTTGATTTAAGGCAAGATTTACGGAGGAACTTGAGTGCTAATCATTAACCACAGTGGTGCCTGAATTTGTGGCCTCTTAAATTTCTGCCAAGAGTCACACATGAAAGAGCAATGCTGCTCAAATGTCCAGCAGCATTTTCATACTGTTCCCTGTACTGCTTGTGAAAGCATACCTCCCACATTACGTGGGTTTTGTGTAAGGCCTGGGACAAAGCAACTGGAGAACTGGCTGCACATGTGCTCAGTCCTGTTCTGAACAAAAGCCTGCGGGTTGGAGCACTCAGCTCCAAGAAAACCTGCTTTCAAGTCTCCTCCCTTACTGGAAACATGGTCACTAACTTCAGTTTTTCACCACTGAACAAGCTTGTCATAACCATCAGTCTGAAGTGGTTTCAGCTTATAGGAACAAGAACAAAAAACTAAGGCCAAGGAGATTTGACACTCGAGCCAGATGATTACTGTCCGGAAATGTAAGACCTTGGGGATTAAGCATCTATTGAAATCAACATTCAAGAAACTATTTTGCTTTTCAACTGGCGTATTAAAGATGACCTCCCTAGCTTAAGCAAATCTGATGATGGGAGCATGTATCTGGGATACAGGAGTCATGGGCTTAGAACAGAATTAAGCCAGGGAAGAGCTTAAGAGGTTTCCTTTTTTCCAGGTCAAATGATAACTCAGTGGCAGGTCACACAGTCAACACACAACAATGCATGGCAATGCATTTCTTCCTGTAAAAAAAAGGGGTGTCACTGGACTAGGTGCCCCGTTCTGGGTGAGCTCTCGGGGCTCCTCATCATTTTCCACTTTGCCTGGACAGCTCAGCCCTGAGGCTGCTGTCTCTTTTTGTTCCCCTTTCTTCAGAGATGCACTTGTGCTTTACACTGGGAAAAATCAGGTCTAGGTACTGATTTTATACTTATATATGTATGCTACATACACACATATAAAATATATAAATTAAAAACTAACAAGTTTTACATTGCAATTCCCAAATGTCTTTGATACGGCCTCAGCCTTCTGGGCAAGTGATACAAAGCTGAGATAAACTGCCAAGGAAAAATCCAACTGCCTAATTGTATGACAGAAAAAAACCACCCCTCTCCTCCCAGTATTTCGCCACTTGGCAAACTTTTCCCAGCCACACCAGTTCAGACATTTAAGGGACCAAATTGCCACACTTTTGCTGTTAAGTGATCTTTCTTTATGACACTGCAGTCTGTTTTGTTTTTCTAGACCATGCAAAACTTCTGCAGTATTTATTCTTGTGTGATAACAGTGAACTTTTATCATGCCAACATGAAGTAGTTTCATACAGTTTAGGTACCTTTTCAAAAAATTGAAAACTTCTTCCTCTTAAGAAATTTCTTCCTGGTACCTCTGTGGAAAGTATAAAAACTCTGTGAAAACTCTAAAAACAAAAACAAAACACCAACACCCAGAAGAAAACAAAGCTATCAGAACCTTGGCAAATTACCTAATGTTTTCACATCCTCCTGGCTAAACAGGTTTCCCCACTGTGACCAGGATTATTTCACACGTCAGCGTGAGGCCCATGTTTGAGTTAGCACGGTCACTGAACTGCTGCTGCTCCCAGTGAGAAGTCAGGCACACCATGAAGGGAACACAGAGGAGCCTGTATTATTGCTGCTTCATCTGTTGCTAAAATGGAACACTTCACTTCCAGTGCTGCCCTGAGGCACCTGACACATTAAAATACAACAACCTTAACCCTAACATCACCCACCCCCGCAAAACTATCTTCAAGAAACATTTGTCACACATTCAGACTGTCCACAACTCCTGTCTGATCACAGACACTGGACACTCCTACTGTGTATCAGTGGACTTTGGACTAAAGAGATGAAATCTAGGATCTCAGCATGTCCTGAAATCTCTTACCTCCCTCTCCTGCATCCCACTCCTTATGTATGCCACAGAATGTATCAGTGTTTAGCTCCTAAGTCCCAAGACAGTGAGGACTGGGAACAAGGAAGAAATAACCAGCTCAGCCACACAGGGAGTAAACTCACCACTTTCTGTACAGCACCTCTTAGACAGAGAGTTTTTCAAAGCTGCAAAGTGCATCACGCAGAGCAGTCAGCATCTCCCAGCAAGGCCGTCTGGAAAACAGTCAGAACTGACACCCCCACAGAAGCACATGTCACTCCCTGCAGTCTCTGCTGACTGTCTGGTATAGAAAGGGTATTTTTTTGTGTATTGCATATATCATAAGCGTTAAGAATATCCACTGGAAGTCTGGTACAGTAAAATCTAAGAGTTTTGCAGAAGTGTTTGAGTACTCCTGAGTAAATAACTCTCCTCCTGTTCTCTTAGAGGCAATTTACTTTGAATTATATCTAATATACTCAATAGTTAAAAGAAGTAGACTCAGGAAAAGCACTTAAAAATAGCTAAAAACCATTTATAGGTGTCTACTCAAGGTCTTTGTTTCTATTTTACATATGAACAATGCCTTAACTTCCCCATTTTGCCTCTCACAGTCTCATCCATATTCCTATTCACTACACATTTATATAAGCTGCAAAGTAAAATTCATGGCCAGTCATTTCAAGAATTAATTTATCTTGTAAAAATATGTTTAACTAATACTGCAATTGCTGGTGAAAAAAAAGAAGTATTTTGGAGAAGTATTCATCACCAAAGGTTTTAGCTCCAAAACATACAAAGAACTGCTCTCAACATTAGGATTAACAGAAGAAAGTTTTGTCTAACCAGACAGAATTTCCTTCCTGTTATGATGGAGCAAATGTCAAGGTGTTCCTGCCATAATACATCATTTAATCGTAGTCTCAGGTTCTGAATCTCCACAAATGGTATGGGTAAATCCAAATTGTTGCCTGCTTTGGTCCTGTGATGCAGTCTCCTGAAAATTTACTGCATCTACTTCTGTTAACAGTCAGTAAACTATTTGCTTTGTTGAGGAGGGGGAAGGAGGTGGGATGTTGGGAGAAGATGACAAAGAGGAGCAGGCAAAGTCATAAAGAATTGGGGGAATAAAGACAGAAAGATTTGACCAAGTGATTTGGACGGAACTCATTAGGGTGAGAAAATTCAGCTAAAGGCCTATACTGCAGGAATAGAAAAACATAGGTAATAAGTAACAAGAGTTGATTCTTCACCTTCCTTCTCATGAGAAGTTCTAAGGACTTACACAAAGCAAAACAAAGCAAAATCTTTGTTTCATAAGCACATTAATTAGCCCCCAGGAAATAGCAGATATGAGACACATGGAAGTGAAATACCTCAGTGGTTCCCCCAAATACCTACCTTGACATTCATAACATTTATGAAGAGTCCAAAGGCAGTTTAAAGCAGGAAACTGAAGGCACATCCACAAGCACTAACTGTTTTTATAGCCTCCCCTATTTTAGCCTACATTCATTATGTGACCGTGAATATGTTTTCAAGGGTAGCCCTAATGAGGCACAACTCTACTAAGTACAGGAATACCAACTTAATGTAGCACATCCACTTACTGACAGAAAACAGCAAGTCAAGGGACCGTGTAGTCATCCCTCCATGATTGCAAATAGCTGTGATCCTAAACATAAGGACTTACACTGGCGAAACTTCAGCTGATGATTTGCCAGCAATGAGTGCTGAACACACTCCATCATAAATGGCAGCTGTGATAGTGCTAGTGACAATCACTCAGATCTCATAGTCTGCTCACCTCCTTTATCTTCACCAGTATTATAGGAAATGTCAAAACCAATATTCTTTACAGCTGTTACCATTTTGCAGCCTGAATCACATAGAGTAATGCTTAGAGAGTTTTCAAGGAACTCCCAACATTCAATTTTCTCTATCAGATTGTCCTAAATAAATCTAGTTTCATATCACATCTCCTTGCAGAAATACTTCACTGTCATTTCATCTCACTCATGTACTTAACTGAGCAGCTGAAGACTTCATCTTCTGGTGACATACAGAAGCCCTTACTGTTGTATGTCCTTCTAATAAAGCAGTCAGTCATAATAATATGCAATCAACTGGCTTAATGAGGTAAGATGATTGCTTACACCATTTTTTAATTTATCTACCAGAGTGAATTATTTCTTTCAATGACTATCAGGAGAGATTAGCATCCTTGGAAAAAAATTAGCTATTGTTCACACCAGACTGTCATGTAATGTCTGATTATATAAAATGCATACCCACCATATTTCAACAGCTGGGCTTTTTAAATCATCCCTCGTATAGGTTTTGATTTGTGACAGCACAGTTTATGATGAGATTCTAGTAGAAGTCAAACATTTTTTGAGCTCCCTGTAAGAGGTCTGGTACCCACTCCTGCCTGATAACACACAGTTAATAGTGTGGTTTGAGGAAACCCAGGATTGCACAAGCTACCATCTCTAAACTCCAGAAGTTAATTTTGCTATTAATCCTATATATTAACTTTATAGGAAATACAGTTGAATATTTACTGCAAAGGGGGGAAAAAGAGCAATTCAGATCAGTCTAGAAGAAGTTTCACCATGCTATGGCTATATGGCTGTGAAAATTCAAAAGTGATGAACAATTCTGATTCAAAGCTATACAATACAGGCTGATACAGCTGTAGGGGTGGTACAAGAGCCTGGTTTGATTTCTTTTTTTCCAGAACAGGAAAAATTCATACATATATACAATTCCTTGATGTATATTTTAAATGTACTTCTATGGGTTTATCCTCACTTGCCTAAACCTTCTGTGCCTTTTCCATCCTGAACATAGAGAATATCCTGTATACTGCACATCACAGGGGTGGATTATCCCCAGCCTGCTGTAGACAAGCTCTCCTTCCAGTCACAGTTCAGCCTCTCTTTATCCAGTTTCTACACATTATGTTCTTTTTCTTGACAAAGGGCACACTCCCCATACAAGTTTTTTTATGGATGTAAAACTCATATACCAATGTTTGATTGTTTGTTTCGTTGTTTTTTGGTTTTGTTTTGGGGGTTTTTTTGTGTGTTTGGTGGGTTTTGTTTGGTTTTTGTTTGCTTGTTTTTTTAAAGAACTCTAGATTTGCCAGAAATGTCAGTTCTGAAGAGCAGTGAAAAAAAAAATGAATAAAATTCAGGAATGAAGTAGATTTGTCCATGTTTAACATTGTTTTAAAAGAAAAATCTAGATGTTCAGAGTATTCAAGCTAGTATTTATCTCCTTTTTCACAGCGTAGCTGCTAAACCAGAGAAGATGGATACATGAACACCATGCATCTATCAGAGACCCTGCTATTTTCCCGAAACTGGATATATGGCTTCTACTCCAGGCTGGCTTTCTGCAGCACAAGGATCATTAGCCATGATTTTTTAAGCTGAACCTACAACTTCAACCAATCTTAACTAGGATAGAAGAGTCCATTGTTTTTATGTCTTTTCCTTCTACATGGATAATACTTCTGTGGTTTTTTCTCTTCCTAGTAGACAAAAGAAGGAAGAATGCCTCTCTCTTTCTATCTAACATGAAAAAGAGTAATCTTTATTGTCTCCAGCTGTAGTCTTTTCCTTAATACTGCCCACAGATTAAAGATTTTCATACAGAATTGCCTGAACTTGGACTCCAGCAACTATCGTTGCGTAACACCACACTACATCACTTGGATCGTAATTATTTTATACATGTGGGTAACATCTCTGCAGAGTGTGCAGTGTTTACATAGCACAGTTTATTTCTGTTTACTTCATTGAGTCATTGTTGAATTTGAGGATGCGTTTCATAAACAATTATTCTGCTCTAATAGTAACAAGTAACATTTGCTTTACAGACACCTCAGTGAAGCACTCCTGTCAACATGAATTGTCTGTCATGTGCTTTAAAATGTTTTGAAAAAAAATACGGCATGCCATCTGGCTCCCAAGCACTCATTAAATCCATTGGAATATGACTGTTTAAGGAAGCTAACATCACATGATGCCCACAAGAAAGAGGGAAAGAGGAAAGGAATGGAAAGAGGAAGGGAAGGGAAGGGAATGGAAA
>VZRQ01002121.1:421090-515406 GCA_013397975.1 Machaerirhynchus nigripectus
AAAGAAAGAAAGAAAGAAAGAAAGAAAGAAAGAAAGAAAGAGAAAATAAAAAAAGAAAGAATATTTAGAGATGATGCAATCAAGAAAAAAAGGATGTGTTTACAATTTAATTTCCTACAACTAAGAGCATGCCAGCCATTTTAGAGAATAAAGAGAGATGACAGCTTCTGTTCCCAGGAGGTTTCGGTCCAAAATTATTTTCCAAGTGAAATGAAAGAGGAAAAAAAAAATCTAGCAGGGGAATGGAATGCTAAAGCTATAGAATATTTAGGTTCCTCAGGGGAAGCGTGCCCCCATGAACTGAGATTCAGAGGGCATGCTCCAAGTTTCTTTTAAGACTTGCCAAATCACTTAGTTTTTCCCCTCCAAATGTCAGGTCTCCCATCTTTAATTGAGGTTCATGACTGTCAGCTTCCCATACTGGCACAGCCCTAGGGAAACATCTCCTACTACATAGTTACTGTCATCTTCTGTGGAAGCACTTCTAGGCCCTAATGTAGAAAAAGGACTGCACCTGCAAGAAGTGAATTGCTGGATAGATACAGGATTTAAATCCCGTCTGGAAAGGCATTATCTTTTATTAGGGGAGTTGTCAATAATTTTGTTCATGGGAAACTTAAAAGGACATAGATTAGGAAAGGTTTAGAAAGATAAAAGTGTTTAATCTTAAAAAATCCCAAAACAACCCAGGTTTGACATTAAGTCTGTATTTCATGTAATTTTTTCAAATAAGTAAAATGAAATTTACTAAAAACAGCTAGATTGTCATGTGCTGGAATATGCAAGCACTTTGCAAAAACAGAGGGTTTTTTTGTGGTACTGTGCATTTGTGTTCAAAAGCTGTTAAATATATGTAAATAAAAAATCTGATGAATACATGCTAAGCAATTCTACTTGTAACACATTGGTCCATTGCCTGATGACAATGATGCAAGAGAAAAGAACAAGTTGCAATCCTGCAGAAAAGAGCCCAGAGAGTAAAGGAAAGGAGCACAACAGATAACCAAATGGGATAAGAAGGAAAAAATAAGAAAGGCTGCATCCAGAAGACACCAGGACACCATCTAATGAATGACATATGGACTCATGGTAGGTTAATTTCCTCTGTTGTAAGAACTGGGTAATGTTGTGCGTACTGACCTTATCCAGCCTCTCTGCCTTTTCTCAACTCAATGCATAGCTATTTTTAGCAGCAGTACTCTGAAAAATGTTTTATAACTCACTTTGGCTGTAAAGCTGGATCCAGTTGCAACATCCTTCCTAGCTTTATCTGCTTCTTTGAAATCACAGAACTAACCTTGGAGCTGTGGGATTTTGTCAGCCATGGATTCCTGAATTAGGGGAATTGGCTAAGCCTCTGATGGAGGCAACCAACAACGAAGAGATAGAGCCTATTGAATGGGGCCCAGGGAGGGATCAAGCTTTTAAAGCAACAAAAGCTAGTATTTTCAGGATATTTTTAATTTGCACCCTACAGGCATAAATTTTGTGCAACTATGAGGAAATTAGAGTCTTGTTTCCTTTTTCATACTCTTCTGAGATATTACCAAAGTAGTTTTAGAGATTCAGGCCTGACTGGATGGGGCTTTGAGCAACCTGGTCTAGTGGAAGGTATCTGTGCCCATGGCAGGAGGTTGGAACTAGATGGTCTTTAAGATCCCTCCCAATCCAAACTATTCTGTGATTCTGTGACTCACAAACTTACCAAACTGAAGATGCTCCTTCTCGTTGTTCAAAAGAACAAGACCATTTGTTACACTAATTGATTACTTCATGCAGTTTGTCCTGCCAGGTAGATTACAAATATCCAGTCATATGTTCTGCTGTTACCCAAATAAAGTCCCCCAAAACCTGAGCAAGACATTCTACAGCTAATCTGCACATCAGTAGAGTGCCTGCGTGAACACCACTGGTTGAGGTTTCTAAATGAGGACAGAAGAGTCTCATTCATGAAGCTGAAAATCTTTTTTTTTTTTCTCAGTTTCCTTTAAAACTTTACTGAGAATGACAGACTGCCTTGCTATCAGCAGTGTTTTCATAGCTCCCATTATAACAGGTAGGAAGGACAGCAACAGCCAAACCACCTCATCCACCCCTCACCTCTGAAATGTTTGCAGTTTTTGCCAAACTAATTGATGCTCTTTCTGTGTTCTGCATGAAACTACATTTTTTTATCCCAAATATAAAAGAAAGATCTCTCATGGAAGCTTCCAGATCTCTACTTTGTTTCAAAGAAACAAATAAGCCTTTCCTCTTCCCCCCCACCCACAAGTTTGTGAACATAGAATAATCCTGAATCTCATTCCAAGATTTTTTATGTCCCGCCTTTTACACTCACTGGATAGCAATCTGTCCTCCACCAAAGTGCAGACAGCACCACTGGTCTGTCTCAAGAACCAGCCAGTTATTGACCTTTTAAGCCTGGCCATCTCAATAACACTCCAACACTTGCTAAACACTATTCTTCACAAAGCCAGACCAGATTAAAAGGGTAACTACTGCAACTCCATCTAGTTTGATCAGGTCATAATGGCTTCTCTTTTTTTGGTTGGGTTTTTTTTTTTTTTTGTTTTTTTTTTTTGTTTTTTTGTTTTTTTTTATATTTTTTTTTTGTTTTTTTTTAATTTTTTGTTTTTTAATCCAAACGAACAGCATCTCAAATTAGAATATAGAAAACACACCCGAGCTCTCCAAAGTGCTGTGCTTTTCCATCCTATGTGTTACAGTATCCAAGAAATCAATTTCAGACTTGAAATGTCAATTGCATTTATTTTTTTCTGAATTAGAAAAAGGATAAATAACTTCTCTTTGTAAGTAACATTGTTTTTTTCTTTTCTTAGAACCACACCATTTTATTGCCAGGATGGTCCAGGGAGAAAAAACCACTAGGATTCAGCACAATGCCTCATCATACATTTAAGATCATGTTTAAATCCACTCCTGTTATGCAAAGCTTTTGTTCTTTTTTGTTTGTTTTGTTTGTTTTGGCGGTTTATTGTTTAGTATCGTTTCAATGCACTTAATCCTTTATGAAATGAAGGCCTAGGAGGTTAAGTGGTGCATGTGAAAAAGACAGAAAAGGAGGTGGTTGGGCATAACATCAGGCTACATTATAATTAGCCACTAGACATGCTAGCTTTAGCTATAAAAATGTAATTTAAAGTTATAAGCAAGACATTACATTCATGCCTTAGGGACCTCGTTTATATTTGGAATCACTATTTCAGCATCTAATATCTGTTCCAAAAGCATTCTACTGTGTTACCAAATATAGCTGAAGCACAACATAAGCCAGCTATATAAGCTTTTGTAAAGTTGTCCATAGTGCTTTTAGTCACAAAAACATGGGCTTTCTATTTGTGTCTTTTGTAATGTCAGACAGAAATAAGCTTTTAATAACAAACATTAACCAGATTTTGATCAGAATCTAATATGTGCCCTTGAAAAAAAAAATACTATTTCCTTAAAAACATTGCTTTTGACAGGATTGCAAAAGAGAAAACATGCAGACAGATACATCACAGATCTTCAGACACACACAAACAACCAGGAATTCCAGCCTCTGATGGCAGTATCTGATGATAAAGTCCAAGAACCTCAAAAGCACAGGCTTGCTAATTTTTCCCCAAACTATTTCCTGCACTTGACAAAAGATACTTCTTGTGCTGGTGGATTTAGCCATTAATCAGTAGAAACAGGGCTGTGGGCTAATTGAATCATAGCTGCACGAGTACACTTTACTACTGTCAGCTATGAGACTGTGATACTTCATAGTCAAAACCAAACCTGCTACACTGATTGGCAAAAGTAAGAATAGAGCAGATGGAACAATTCCGACATCATCTCGTTCATCAGTAACACACTTAACACGGAGTCCACACAACAAAGATTTGCCAGCATAAACACACCACAGGCCCTGAGACACATCCTCCTGGTTGACCATTTTCCATCAGCGTGACCTCTGAAGAGACGTGACAGCTCTCACAGCCTGGCTTTGCCATCTGAGCTCTCATGCAGCTCTGACAGCAATCTGTGTCATCAGCCCCGACTGTGCCAGCACCTGGGGGCTCTGGCAACACAGCTCTCACCAGAGTCCTCCCCCCAGACATAGAACCAGCTAAATTCTGTTGTCCTCATCTCCCAACATCCAAACACTTGGTCACATCCACTTACAAACCTTCCTGACCTACTGTGGGAGAGGAGCGTTAGCACCATTTACTATGGAATAGCATATTGTAAAATAAAAACCCCAAAATAGCTGTGGTTGGACCAGACAATGTTTCACTGATCTCTGTAATTACAGGGCTCTTTCTCCTCCCGACCGCTCCCCACTGGCACATTCACTGCTGACATGTCAGTCTTTGAGACATTCACATGACATGTCAAAGAGAACTGCCCAACTTTCCCAGACTCAGAAGTTGAGGCTCAAGCCTGCTGATCCCGTGCTGTAGAGACCAGCATGTGGTGTTGAGAAACATCACCTACAGAATTCTATATTTTAATAGTTGACTTTTCTTGGATCATCTAAGTGTTCATTAACACTGCCAAGTCAGAGAAACAAATGACAATAACACTGTTGTGTTTTGCCAATACGGCCAAATTTTATCTGCATTTGACACTAGGTTAAGGTAGATTTCCTTAACGAGGAGTATTCTAGGTAAGGTAAAGAACAAATGAGAAATACTGTCCGCCATTTTCTTGAGAGCAGCTATGGCAGACCTCCAAACAGCGACATGGTTGTAGTACGTACAACTGGACCGCTTAAAATTTGGTCCTGAACCGGTCTCTGGTTCTTCAGACAGAAGTCCACGGCCATCTCGTTCTTGCTCTCTTTTTCCTATTTACTGGAGACATTCTCAACAGAAACTCTGCAGCTTTCTGAGAATTTTAGCAGTCTGTGGCAGAAATAACCCATGCAGTATAAAGAAATACACATTTGGTGCAAGAAATCAAGAATACTGAATGCCTAGGCAGGACGAGTACCCATTTTTTTAACTTTTAAAATGTTTATCCCTTTGCATGTGTTCTTGTCTTTCATGAAAATGTTGATCTTTACAAAGCCCAGTATTACTTTATTTTAAAAAACAATTAAACTTTATCCTTGTAAAGAAGTTATATTCTGTATCACAGATTTTAAATTATTAAATGCAATGAATTTCGGTGACTGCAGGGGCAAATAGTTACTTGTGTACTATAAACTTAGAAGCTGGATAGTGGCATACAGTAAAGCTTTGATAAAGAGCAAGAAAATACGGAGCTTTCCCTGATCTGTGTGTATTCAAAAGACACACTAAGACTGCCTACCAGAGGAGTGGAGAAAAATTCTTTGAACTGTAAACTTTTTTAGAACTAACATTCTTCAGCTTATTCAGAAGTTCAACCAGCTGAAATAAGAAATTTGACCTAGGGCACGTCCCTTGTTGTGGAGAACAAAGTCGATGACCACTTTAAAGTTATTCTGCTGCTGACTCATCTTCCCTCCCAAGTATTCACAGATACACCATGGGAAAATACATCAGCAACCAACCACAAAAGATTTTGGTACTAGCAGCTGTTAGCAGACCAAAGCCTACTATGCAATTGTGGATTTGGAAATTTATAGGTTTGATTGAAAAGTGAGCAAGTCTTCTATGCTTTACAGTGCTGCTAAACAGCATCATCTTTGATCTAGTGCCTCAGCTGTAGCAGTGGGACAAACGTTTTTTGAGAGAAGCATAACACAGCCTGAATAGATCTGTATTTTCCAAGTATGAAAATCATCCAGCTCAGTTTCTTTCAAACATATTCATTCCTTTAGGGCAGATGAGATATTTTCCTTCACTATTTAACAGTAGGGGGCATATTCAGTGTATGCCAGGAAAGTTTAATGAAATCAATGAAGTAGCACTGATTTGGAGTAATTGAGAATCCAACCATGTGTTCTAATGCCAAAGAATCTGGATATTTCTAAAGGCTTATATTGCTTTCCTTTCTGGGAAGGGGGGGATGGGAAAGGGAGGGACAGGGGAGTCAGGAATTAAAGTCCATTTGCTTTGTGAAATGGGGTTCTATCTAAGGTAGCAGAGACAAAAAAAAAAAAAAAACACCCACACAGATATTTTAAAATCCTGACATTTTTCTTTCTGTCTTTGTAATGGAAAGTATATTTTGTCTTGATGTGCCAGCCAAATTTCCACTCTCTACACTCCTGTACAGGCTGTTCTCACCACACTGAAATGAGAATGTAGCTAGTGTTTGGACATCCTGTGAATTGGTTTTGATCTGAATGACTACTAGATGCAAACATCAGAAGGCCTCTGGACCATGTAACCTGAACCACGTGGGCACTAGAGCTGGGTGCACAGTGCAGCCAAGTGCTATTCATTTACATGTGCTAAGGGGAATTTTTACAAGCTTGTTAGAACTGTGAGTAATTGAAATCTGGGGCTAATGTCACTGTGTCTGAATTTTCTTTACTCCACTGAGTAGGAACAGTAGAGCAGTTAAGAATGCATTCTGCCACTTTTTAGCAAAATAATACAGCTGACAGAAAGGAGTATAGTAGAAGGAACAGATAGATAATACTTTCTGAGATCTGCTAATATTATGTAGAGTGTAAGCACTCTGATTTGATAGGCACACATGAAATGCTCATCATGTAACATTTTGAATGGCTTTTGCACATTGCAGATTGGGTATTGCTAATTCATTTTGTTTTGTTCCTTGTACCAGGGTGATGCTAAACAAAGTACTCTTCAGCTGTTAAAATGGATAAGCAAAGTCTCTCACCCACAGAAGTCAGGCTCAAGGAGACTTCTAGAAGGGTTTAGATGCTGATGATCATATTTGGAGAAAGATCTAATCCATCAGAATCGATCTTTAAACTCACAAAAACCAGTCAGCCTTTACTTTGAAAGCAAGTTTTACACCACATACCTCAGGAGCACAGGAATTGTTAGTTGGCAAAGGAGGAAACAGATGCAAAAAGGAGACACCTCAAGTTTTCAAGAGCAGGTGCTTACCTCAAGGTTGTCAACAAGTTTGTCTCCCAGAAAGTAAGAGCTATTGGCACGACACTGTGGAAGAAGAATGCATTGCATCTTGGTATGCATTTCCCAAGAGATTCAGTCCTCTAATGTTAGTGTTACTGCATAAAACATGTAGAAAGTGGACGCTACCTGCTTATTAATGCAAACCTGCAACTAAACTCAGAAATACAGATGCTTAGTTTTGATTTCAAATGTATTTGACAGGAGAACAGAAGTTGTTCTAGACACAAGCACCAAACTAATACAAGCTTAAGAGACTGGGTAAAGACTGAGGGCTGCATCTTCAGCCTTAGACATCCAAGTTCCTCTTAGGTCCTTTCACAGAGCTTGACTCTAGTAACTAAGGTAAGATCACTAATAATTTAGTTAAGATTCAGGTTCCATATACAGGTCTACAAAATCCTTTTCTCTTTCCCATTATTCCCCACATCTAATGTCCATGTTCTCATCATTCATCATCACCATTCTCAGCTCTTTTGTTCCTATATACAAATATTGCAAGAATGCCATTAAACAAGAATTATTATTAGTAGAAGTGTTGTTGTTGTTGTTGTTATTTAAAAGATTTATGACACTGGTTTTGTTCAAGTCAAGCTTCAAATCTGCTTAAAATTTACCATTATTTACCAAGTGCAGGGAATGAGCACCTGAGCATGATTTAAGAAGTATACACATTGCAGCAGCGTGGTAGGAATCCAAAGAATATTGGTGTATCATACAGAAACCAGTGGCATCAATTGTGCACATACATGAAAGACTACACTGTAGGAATTTTAGTAATGCCAGACACAAATCTTTTCAACCAGACAAGTGGATTTTTGTGTTTCATTAAGGTCAATGTGCACCTTTAAACACATTTGCTTAAAGCTACTGGAAAGAACAAGCCAGATATAATATTTTGCCAGCTCTCTGAAAAAAGTCAGAATGCTCAGAAGCTGTACTTTTCTGCCTAAGCAAAACTATCATAATTGTCATTACTGCTATAAGGCAGAGGTAATGAAGTGAGGGTGAACAGGATTTCACGTACCTTTGGCAAGCCAAATGTTAAACACATATTAGAATTACTCAATAATTACAATACAAAACAAGCAAACAAACAAAAAAACCAACCCAAAGAAAGAGCCTTACTTCTGCTACACAGCCACGATGTTTGTGTATACTTTTCTCCTACGGAGGCACTGATGTTAGACCACAATTCTGAAAAAACAAATAAATCTTGCTTCTCGATATTCTCCGTTGTGCATTTCTACAAATCATGCTGCCTTCCCCCCTCCCCTCATCCCCCTAATTAAGGAAGGTTAAATGAGATGCTCCTTCTTTCAGAGGGCACCCAATGCTGTGCCATTCACTGCTAACATAATTTAGGTTCGGCTCGTCAGTCTTAACTGACACTGAGGTTATCACCCAAGTCTCAAACATATCTGCAAACCCTTTTAGGATTAATTTCCACCAATCTTCCCAGAGGCCACGTGTATATAGCAGACATGGAACCACATGCAAATCAAGGTCTCCTCGTTAGCCAACTGCTGCCTGACTGCTGTGCACAGAAAACTTCTTCAGGCAAACAAATCTCCTGCCACCCAACACTTCTGCCCACAGTGGAAGTTTGGGCAGATGCTTCAGCCTCTCCCAGTATACAGCAGGTCCATTAAACCAGACACTTCTTCCTCCAGGGAAAGCAGTTTATAACTATTGTGCACCTGATACGCTGTTGATGAGACTGTAGTTCCATCATGAACAGACTGAGATGGAGTTACCTACCTCTTCTGAAGTTACTCGCTGAAGTAAGGAGTTGGGAAAAGATCAGCCAGGCCCTCAGTTTTCTCTACAATTTTTGCATTATAGTCATCATTCCAAGCTTCTTACGTTATGAAACCTGAAGTCTTTTTCTCTATGAGCAGAAATACCCTCCTAGGAATTCAGAAATTAAGTTCTGGTAATTTTATTGTCAAATTCTTTACAAGTAATTTATGTTTAATGTTGCATACACTATTTGCTGTAGCTGTTTGCTAAGAAAATATTTATTAGGATTGGAAGTTTAACATAGTAAATCAAACACTTAACATTCACTGGACTTCAAACATAGATATAAAATACCTTACAAAATTTTTTAATGGAATTACACAAAGCAAATGCACAGGGTTTGTCTGTTTCTACACTGAATTAATCCCAAGCCAAAACCAAAAAATAACCCCCAAAAGATCACAAAAAAAGGCATGATAAACTGCATTTTTGTCATTGTTGCACTGCTATGTAATAAGCCCTTTTTACAAACATTTACTCAATGTTAAAAAAAAATCAATTAAAATGTATTCAATCTAACAGAACTATTGGATTAACAGCTGATTTTTAACTGACTTTACATCATGAAATTCTATTAATAGAGGTACCTTAGTCTTTTAGTTTAAAATATGGAGAGTAGACATAGAAAAAAATTAACCTTTAGTAGTCTTTAATATAAAATGCACTACATTTTCCAAAATAAGATTACGACACACTAGTGCCAATTTATGCTGACAAAAGCTGATATCAGCTTCTTTCTAACTAAAATTCATTTCACAAAACCTTTATATATTACATGAATATTCAAGTAAACTATTTAAAAGATTTAAAAATGCAAAAAATGAATGATACAGTGTTTAAGAGAGATGGTTATTTTGGGAATGCTGTCATGTCCAACTATATATATTTATAGATATATTTTTTCTTTTTTTTAAGACCATCACGATACTACCTGATATTGCAAGAAATCTCTGTCATTAACATTTGATATTTTTCAATGAATAACTTCAAGAAAATTATAAGGATTTAACAGATCACTGTTTCTGTGTACTGTGCAACACTGAATCACCTTACTGGCTTCCCTTTGTAAAGTGCTGAGTAACAGCCAAACTACATCAGATTTAAATGGATTTAAGTGGAGATGATGGTGCTCAGTGTCTTACAAAAAAAGAATCACCATTAAACTGCTATAATCAAACAATGAAATAAAAAAACAAGTTCAGCTGAGTAGCATGTGTGTTCACCAGTGTCAAATCTCTAACAAAACCCTGAAAGACTAACAAAACAGCTCTTGCAGGCTGCATTCTTTATATCCATCACCTGCAAGGACACTAAAAAATTCTATTAATGATTCAAACACTGGACACCTTCCCTGGTTGAAGGCGAGTTGCTCACTAGTTTTGGTCAAGTGGCTTTTGGGAAACTTTCAGAGAAAAATAACCCAGCAACAGGAAATTGGAATGGGAAATGCCAACCATGCACAGTTACATTACTGCAAGAATTGAGTAACACATGCAAGACAAAGAAAAAGTCAGAACATACCAAAGTAGCAATGGTTAAGAAGTTAGTAAAGTTTTCACAGTGTTTCATACAGCCTTTTACTTTAACACAAGTGCATCACTTACCACCACTACTGCTCAGACATTTTAAAACATCTCTTGGCCATGCAGATCATTTTGAGAAGAAAACAGCAAATTACACGTCTTAGGCATTTTTAGACATTAAGTACAACTTGTAATTTTATTTTTATATTCAGTCTTATCAAACATGTTTTCAAGTGATATTCATTCTAAGTGTTGGGCTTTAACATTCCTTTCAATTTTTTTGGATCCTGAGTTTGGATCCTTTGGGCTAAATGCCCAAAGAACTGGCCAAATACACAAAGCTAAGCTTTGTTCAAATAGCCCAGTTATTACATGAACAGAAGGTATAGGGAATTTCTTGTTGGCACTCCTAAATTTCTTCTTTCCTAACCTTGAGATGATCCTAACCTTGAGATGGTTTTGTTCAGTTGTTCACATATATCTTTGCCTCCTGGAAACATTACTCTACTTGGGTGATTCATGAAGAAGTAAAACTAGACTCAAGAACACCACTGACTCTTTTTTTCTCTGTCCAAAGAAGAAAATACACATTTTTTTTTCCCCATTTGGCAAAGTCTATTTGACGCCACATCACCACCACTCAACATTAATTCATACAACAGAGACTTACTCCACTGTCAGACACAGCAGGGGAAAAATGTCCAGAGGATAAATGGGAGGCTCTTTATCAGATATAATTGCTTGCTCATAAGGAGAGAATCCAGCTTCCCCTTTCTTATTCTTTCATAAATTAATAATTTGTTAAAATCATAGTCACAAGAATTTTAGCTTTTACACAAAATTCAAGTTTAAAAAAAAAAAACAAGAATAAATTAGTTACAGCCTTGTAAACAATTGCTCATTTATGTAACATACTTGGGGAAAAAAATCCTCTATATAATAAATCAGACAGTACAAGGCACACATCACACTTAAGAATTCAAAGTGATAAAACCAGCAGATGCCTTCATCTCCTTTGTTCGCTGGTGTAATTGTGCTATAGACACTGTAAAAATATGTAGATTTTTGTTTACATTACAGTCATTTGAAAATATTTCATGACTGTGCTTTTTCTGGCAAAACATTTGTGCTATTTTACAGTACAGTATGATTTGAAGCTCTTGGAATGAATCTTCTCAAATGTTCTCTACAAAGCTGCCAGGGAAAAGGCCAGTCTTTCCATTCCGTTGCAGAGTGCCTTTGAACCAGCCATCCTCACGCTTTTTGTGTACAAAAACAATGTCACCTTCCTTAAGCTCAAGTTCTGCTTCGCTCTGGGGAGGATAGGATACCACAACTCTGTACCTGTGTAATTAGAAAAAAACCCACCTTTATTTAGGTTCTTTTTTTTGTCCCCCTCCTCCCCCCTTTTTTTTAACCCGATACTTTACTGGTGATCATTCTGTGCCTGTTGAAGTGTATGAACACAGGAAACTGTCTAGAACTGTTTGCTGAGTGTGTAACAACTTAAAAGCATGTCTTGAACAGATAATAACAATAGCAACATAATAAATTTAAGGCAAATTCATGCATCTCCTATGATTTCTTTTTTCACCAAGATCCCTGTAAAAATACAGACAGTGTTTAAATAACAGGGCAAAATTTTAAACATTTTAAACATTGTAAACATAAATGTGCAGACTCTTTCAGTCGGTGTGATTCAACAACAATCAAAGCATTCACAGCAGTACCTAGGCATAATTTTAAAAGTGTATGTTTAATTTTATAGTATCCCAGTGATGGCTCTTAAGGAAAGGCAAAGAACAAAAGGAAGAAACCAACAAAACCTATTAATTTGATTTGCTGTTATAAATTACTTTCATTTTTCTTAGAAACTCTTCAAGATAGAACATATTCCATCTTATTTGGATGGAACAACTGCACAACCTGTGTACTACTATATTAAAAACTATATTCAACTCAACAATTTTCTTAAACACCTGACACAAAGAGAAGTGTATTTTTTGAGTCTGTCACAGTAAAATCACTTTTCAAATACGAGTGTATTAAAAAGAGGCTACACTCCTCTCTCTCTGTTTTTAAATATGCGTTAACACCACTCAATCTCTTCTACCATAGTTTCAGTTCACACCAACCTAAAATTCTATTATTTCATAGATTAAGATAACTATTATCTTGGTAAGCTTATGATGCCATGATGATTTTTGTCTTTTCTTTTATACCCCTGTTACACCTTTTTGCAACTTCTGTATTCTTGGTGCTTTCTGCCCACATTCTTGGACTTGTTTGTTAAGCTAAGAGACTAAACATTTTAGAGGCTTTGTAGTTAGGGTGCCAGTGTGCCCAGGCCCCAAGGTCCTCTCCAGAACACATTTTGTAAACTAAGATAGAACCATCCAGGGGAAGGTTCCTTGGAGAGGGGGGCTCATTCGAGCCTCTCATTGGGGAATTTTGATAGATATGCTAATTAGTAAGACCTAGAATGTAAGACCAGATATAGAGGAGGGGATTGCGGTGGCCATTGCGGGGGTGCATGGAGGTGTATTCGACCTGGTCGTGGTGCACCTAAGGATCCTTACAATAAATACCAAGGTAATACCCTTTTCCCCTTCTAACCGTGTTCGCCTCTTGATTTTAAGACCAGGAAAAGGCATCACTTAAAATAATTTACTATTTTAATAGATTAAAATAAATTAACAATCTGATGAAAAGACAAAATAACATGATATAGTCTAGTAAAGGATGGAATGCCAATTATACATAATAAAACATACACATAATAAAACAAGTTATTTCTGTAATATCGAAGCAGACAAAGATACTGCATTATAGTAGAATGTTTTGCTTAAGAACATACGAAACAAAAATGAAGTTTGACCATACTGTTAGAAGTATTCAGAAAAGTGTAGCCGCACTTTGTAAATAATTAAAGTCTCTTAGGAAATCTAAGTATAGCGAAACATATTTGGACTTAATTAGTTGTCAAATGTTATTTACTAGTGACTTATAAGCCATGACTTTGTTTCAGTTATGGCAATCCCCAGATTTCAGAGCACAGGAATTATTAGATTCATGCTTCATAAAGCTACCAAGCGAATTACAAGATTTATTAGTGTGCAGCTCCAGAATGCTCTGCATCCAGCCTAGGCCTGCATTGGCTTCTGCTGTGGGCAGCTTGGGTTTTAATGCTGACTTAGGAAATAAGAACCAAATATTTTTAATAGACTGTAAGTTAAATTGAGACTGTAAAATGCTTGAGTTAAAACAACAGCCTTTACTCAGGCAGGACAAGGACAAGATAGCGAAGGATAAAGGACTGCAATAAAGCTATGAAGAACTTCTACTGTTGTGAACAAGGCAGGTTGCTCCCAGGCTGAAAATTAACCAGCACACTACATAGCCTGGTAAAAAAACGAGTTTCAAGAAAGAATACCTGCCTGCCTCACCTTGCACTCTGTCAAACACTCCCTGTAAACGTTTGACTTGAAATATGCTTGTTTTTAGTTTCTAATTCTGTCAGTAACCTCTATGCTTCCCTGAATTGATAGACAAGTCTGTTCTCTGCTGCTGCTTGCTCCCATCTTCTCTTCGCCTTCCCTAAAGGATCATCAGATAGCACAGAAACTCTGTTGTCCTGAGCTTTCCATGCAGTGTCCAACAACCTCTGCAGTAATTTGGTACTTCTCATTTAATTTTAGCTTCCCAGCTATCCTGACACGGATCTTGAGATCTAGTGTCCAAAACAGAGCACAGCACCCCCGGTTTTGAAGTGCTATTTGACTGTATTTTTCAATTTCTAATGGGAAGAAACCCATCAGGCTTTTCACCTGTAAGTCACTTCCTTCTTCAGATTTTATGCCACATTTTACAAGTCCTATTTGCCCAAAGAGAGGTGATCAGACCCAGACCCATCACACATTCACACAGCTGTCTACCCAGATCACCCTGGATTAGCTATGGAACAAAAACTACTTTTCCATTACTTATTTCATCATCTACAACATACTGCCAAAACTACCAATTTCATGCAGAATAAGAAGCTTATGCTTCAGCTCAAAAGTTCATTGCAAGGTCCCTGAAGAAAAATAATTGTATTTACTAAGCATGACCTATGTTTTGGAAAAACATGTTCATTCCCACATGTTTGATCTTCCAAAACACTACCTTTTTTGTCTCCCTATTCAGTATTTGCAAATGTTTTCAAGGTCTGAAGATCAAATTTGTAGATATTTTGTGGTCACTTAATATTTTACATGCAACTAAGCTGTACAACTATGAGGTTTTCCCTTTATTTTTCTTTGACTGTCTTATAACATTTTTCATTAATTTTCCAAATATTATCCTAATCACTTTTAATCAGCTAGTGATAAAATGTTAGTATTATTAAAATATAAGTACTTTAGCTTCCCAGAAGTAGCCAATATATTTGCCTCTGGTTGTTTGCTGATATTCTTTATGTGTCTGGCTGTATCCCACAGTGCTTTTGCTTTGTATCTGTGAATTTATTTTTTATTTTTAAGAGGGTGGTGGTCTGTCTTCACATTTCTCCATTCTACTTTTCATTTTTAATATTAGTATTTCTCACACTTTTCAGTAACATGGAAAAGATTATATCTTTCATGTGTTTCTCCATTTCTTTGTTGCTTCTGTTTCACTGGACACAAAATACTGCTTTTATTCCCACCTAGTTGTGGTTGATTTTCGGACAATTATTTGTGTTTTTCCTGATCAACAAGTGGATATTAATACTTTCTCACACGCAGATAATTTTAGCTGAAAGGAACACAGAATGTTGGAATTACTAGCATTACACAAGTTAAACTCGTAATTATTACTCAACTTCTTGGTTTAGCTTTTTTTCCTTGCACTTAAAATTTTTACTTTCCAGCTCGAGCGTGCCCTGCTGTTGTGCAGATCTTGTGTCTTCAGAGTGGGTGCCTTGACTCCTGCAGATCACCAATGCCCATGGAGGGCACAGTGATTCTCAGCATTTAATTAACAGCGTTAAATGGTGCCAGATGTGGTAAGGCTTGCTGCCCTATAAAGCCACTGGCCCGCTCACTGGGAGCAGATGTTACACCAGTCATTGTGTGGTAGATGAAATTACTTAGGGTCACTTTAATCACGGAACAAAATTACTGCTTTTCTTTCACTGTAACTGGATGAAAGATTCATTTTATAATTTAGGATATGCAGTGACGTGTATTTAGGTTCAACTTCAAGTCTCTAACACCATTGTGGAATGCTGGGTAGTTTATTATTACAATGCTGTCTATTTACTGTAAAATTGAAGGCTATTTATGCAACATTTCCCTCTGAGAAAGAAAGCTCATGAAAAGAGGTAGAAATTTTTTTTTAACTTTTATGGAAAAAGTAGACTCCTCAGATAACAAAATTCCTGTATATTCACAGCACAGCATGTCTCACTCTGGGAATTGAAGGGGTTGGGTCTATCTTTGTGAAGAAAAGACAGTGATCCTTGGTCTTGTCAGCACTGCATCAATATAAGAAATCACCCCAAGACAATCTTTGTATTGGCTGGAGAATCAGAAGAAATGACTGAGCCCCACTGCAGAGCCTCAGGTCACTGGAATGCTCCAAACTGTAAGCAAGGCTTGGCTGAAATTTCTGTTAAACATCTCTGCTCCTTCTGTACAGGGAACACGGACCACAGCAAGCAACCAGCCTAGTTCACAGGAGCAGAGTGAGTATAGGAATGGGAACTACAGAGCAGATCTGCAGAAGTAACATTGAAGAGAATGTCATCATCTTGCCTTCCTTTAAGTTAAATGGCCAATGGTATTCAGTATCTGCAAACCCATGTCACAAAGAGCTTGTTTGCTATCAAACAAATGAAATGTCCATCCACTTATTTGGTATGGTTGGAAAAAAGTTCACAAGTTTTACATCTCATTTTCTATGGAAAGACATATTCTAGGACAACTCACAGTTCCACTGAATGGAGAAACAGTGGGATTAGCCTAAAAATCTGATACTGAATCATCAAGGAAGCAATGGTTTGGGGAAAATTCTGTATCCAAAACAGGAACATTTTCATGTGCTTTCCGGGGTTGAGTCAGCTTCTTTGCTCCTAATTCATGCAGAAAAATCAGCCGAATCTGACTCCTAAACCCTCTAGTCACCTTTGAAAATAGAACTTTAACACTAATAATTACACTGCCAAGCCAGAGTCAGAACAGAGTACTGTTTCTTTTTCCAGTCATATTGTAATCTGTGATTGGAATCGGGAGATGTAAGAGCAGAATAATCCTAGCAGGAGATTCCTCTGTTCTTCAGCTTTTTGTTGAGCTTGTCCTCATGAATATATCCCTCCTCAAATCAAATTTTCACTGAAGATGCCATTGCATCATCAGTATGATTTGTACCCACCACGTCTTCCAGACTGCTGAAGAGTAATCAATGCTTATAAATTAATTTGAAGATATTGAGTACAATGTAAATTTTAAGTATTAATAATCATCACATTTTAAGAAATTCAGCCAAAGGAAATGTGTAAGGACACATCAGCAGGAAAAAAAAATTAACCCTGTCCTGAAAAGGACAAGGGGAACCCAGATGAAATTCTGTCTAAATACACTGACAAAAATGTATCAATTCTGCATGACTACCATTGAGAATTATTGTGCAGCAATGCTTCTTCGGTAGGAATGATCACTTAAATAACAGTAAGGATAGAGAGAATGTTTGAGTAAATATTATTACTAGATCAATGAAAATATACAGCATAATTTTCTGTAAATAGTTCTGAGAAAAAAAATTTCCACCATGGAAGTGAAAAAACTACTTTTTGTGATGCTAGAAAGAGCTTTACACTAATATGGACTGGTTATGCCAGAATGAATTTAATATTATTTTCATATTCAAAGCAAAAAACCATATTATGGTGCCAAACAGACTTACGATATCGTGAAAATGAATTATGCTATTCTTAAAGTAAAGTCTTTCAGGTTTTATTTTCCATCTCTAAATGTAAAGCTACTTCACAAATTCAGCATGAAATAGCAATCTCCTGCAAGGAAATTGCATAGAAACAGAAATAACCCTTTAAAAATATTAAAGGTATGACAGAAGTGAACTAAAAGACAAGTAGAAAGTTATATACTGTCTGGATTTTAATACATGGGTATAGATTAAGATCAGTGGACCTCTGGAAGTACAACAAGAGGCCCACACACCATGAGTTAATAGTATCAGAACAAAGTCTACAATTGTCAGCTTGAATCAGTTCAGACCTAGAGCTGTTAACATTGTAACTCTACTATTTTTTTCTATCTACACTACACAATCCTGTAGCTGCTGCGAAAGAAACCCTATGACACTCTTCATACTGCTTTTCTGCTACCAGGAAGAATAAAAGATACTGTAGTTAGAAAACTGCCACTTCCTTCACATTCTACTGAGGACTTGAAAAACTACAGGTGGACACAAAAGTCACAGAACATTTACACAACTGCCTGTCAGTCTCAGAGTCCAGACAAGTGTACGTTTTTCAGACTCACTTGCCAGAACACAGAGGCTGCCCTAGAGCTTGTTATATGGATGCACAGCCAAGGTGGCATTCAGGCAATAAAAAGTATCTTTGCAAAAGCCCAAGAAATCAAATATTAAGACACCTACACATAGATAGATAAAGGTCTCATTCACCATATATTTAGGTTGGCAGTTATACACTACTAATAATATTAAAGGACTAACCTGATACTCATAAATGCAAGAATATAATGTGCTTCTGTTTTGCAAAATAGGAGGCCTGTTTTATCTGCCTCAGTTCTCATACCAACTGGTGATCATCGTATTTGAGTGTCTATTCAGTCAAAAACTTTAAAGTAATATGAAAAGTAAAAAATAGGAACATGAGTATTGGTTGATAAGTAAATAAAGAATTGTTAAAAAATAAGTTACACCTTGCTATAAATTAAATTTCAGCATTTTGAAGCAGTTCTAACATACACTACAATTGTCAGAGAATGGATTTTTCTTGGTTTGCCCAAGCCTGGGTGCATAGGATAATTTACCTTTCACACACAAGAGGCCTGGATTCATTCAGGACCGGCCCCAGCGATGAGCAAGGCTGCCGAGGTGGCGGTGCTATTGGAATGGAGGAATCCAGGGAACTGGTTTTCCGATGCAGTGTCTCCTGTGCCAGCCCAGAGGCCTCGCTGTCGGAGGGACAGGACCCAGGTTTGCTGTGAGTGCCTGCTGACGGAAGCTCTGGCCCCACTGCACCCTGCAGGGCCAGCTCTGCCGCGGCCTGCTCAGCCTCCAGCGTGGGTGACGCTGGAGGTGACAGTCGAGGCTTGCGTTTAGTGGATGCTCCAGAAAGTAGCTTCAGGAGACCTTTTTTTTCTTTCTGTAAACCAAAAGCAGTGCCTCATTTTAGAACAAAACTCTCCCACAAAGAGTTGAACACTTCCTTCCGATAGAGGACATCATGCTCAGAGAGGACTCAGTAAATTATGAGGACATACTTGATATTAGAGAGATAATGATGAAAATTATAAAAGAAAAAGAAAATCATTAACATTCTAAAGAGAAAAACAGCAAGTAATTTAGATCATAAACTGGCTTAGTCCTTTCACTTTGTTACGGTAAAGCTTAACTTAAATGAAATGGCTCTGTCCCAAAAGGTTATCTAGAAAAACGTGTGAGAAGTTAAGATTCCCACAACAGGAATCTATGAAGTAAAACATTTCATTAACATGAACGTTTCTAGGAAGACAAAGAGTCACTTCAAACCAAGCAAGGAGAAAAGTCTGCTCTGGAAGCTGCTGTTTAGGTAAGTTTCTTTTATTTATCCTCCCTCAGTAATGGAAGACCTTCATGATTTAACAAAAATTCGCCCTGAAGGGAATGCACTGTGTTTTGCTGCTCTGCTAAAGGGGAGGATTGTAAACATTCTTTTTGCTTGTCCAGACAAGAATCCCTGAAGACTATTACCTACCCTGAAGAGAATTAAGTAGCTTTTGTGTTTCTTGTATTTTTTTTTTAAGAGGTGCGGCAGTGATCTTCTTACCAGCCCTTTGATTGAGTGAATTTAGTGCTTATGAGAAGTGCCAGATTGTAAGCCCTGGAGACAAAAATAATATTTAACCACAGACAGAGAAAAGCATGCGCAATGTGAGATTTTTTTGATAGCCTGGGGTGTAGTGGAATTAACGAATAAAAAATCCTCAGTCCTTTCTCCAAGTCTCCAATAACTTAAAGCCATTTCAGCAAAAATCTGCTGTCTAGCAAATGTCAAAGATAAATTTAGAGGAATAAAAACAATCCACATATATTAGCATCATTCACCTTAAACTACAAATAAGTTTTCTCTAAGGGTACCTCAGTCTGATTTCAATGTCTATGGCTAAAGTAATCTAAATATAAAGTTCTAGGCACATCCATTCAACAATAATCAGCAAATATAACTACAAGGTGGCTGACATTAGTGTATGGTTTAAGATTAAAATCTTCATAAACTTCACTAGGGAGTACATGTGGCTGAAGAGTAGTAAGGTAAAGTCTAAAACATTTGAGATGTAAAGATAATTGTCACAAGGAGAAATGAATTTTCTAACCTCACCACAACTGTAAAACATAATCAATTACAAAGTTGGAAGAATTTTTCTGACAACAATGTAACATAATCACATGGCTTGGTGAACAGTGAGAATGAGTTTACACACATAGGAAATATTTCAAATAGAAGGAAGGAAAGCAGAATCACTACAGACTCTACGGTCCTACATTTAAAAAACAAGGTTATGTGCATTTTCATAATATTTCAGTGTGCCTGCTTAATAAGAAAGGTAACCTAAAAGAATACTGATTTTCATTTTATTTTGTTAGACTGAAATTTTTACATTCCTGAAGTTCATGTGGGTTTTTTAGGTTGTGTTGCTAAATCTCTTAAAAGATTGATGAAAATAGGAGAATTCAAGGGAATGATTTTATTCTCTACTCACCTTGCCATCCTTGTCTGTTTTACTGACAGCAGCATTGCCACCAGCTGTTAAAGCACTCTCTGGAGATGCAGGAGCTCCAGGGTGAGTGTTTGCAGTTTTTCCACTGATATCTCCCTCCAAAGATGAAGCAGCAATGTTAGGAGAATTCAAAGAAGCTGCTGTACATGCCAGTGGGATGGTTGAGCGGTTAACATTCACAGCCGTGACATAAGCAGCAGTATTTGGAAGCTGGGGCTGGAGCTGCTGGGAGGCAACAGAGTGGTGGGGAATGATCACAGCTGCAGGAATAAGGCATGTTGGACTTTGTGCTTGTATGGGTGTGACTGCTGCCGTAGGTCTTTCTTGACTGTGTGAGGCAACTAGAATAAAAGAATGAAATGTGAGAGTTCATCTTTTCACAAGACACACAAAGTGAGGTACAGTCACTGTGTTACAGATAATCAGTCACAAGAAGTTTTCTTCTACCTTTTAAACTTCCATTTATATTACTATAATGACATGATACACAGCACCAAATTTATCTTACCTGAATAAAGCAGTTGCATATGCTACCCTACTTGCACCAGTATGCAACAGAAGAATAACAGCACTGCAACTTCTCTGTTGTGGAGAAATCCAAGCTGCTAAGTCAAATGCTTCACATACAGACAGATGCAAAGTGAAGAATACACTTTAGTACCTAAGAGCTAGCTAAATACTGCCTGGAACTTGTTTGCTCCTTTTGATATGATGTGTAGTTGTTAGGACACATAAAGGAAAGTAGGAAGAAGCACACCTTATAGAAGCTGCTAAAAATATAATTAGATAGTGTCCGTAAACTATTCACAAAATCCACAGCAGATTTCGCGGGTCTTTCAAACAATAAGCTCAGTGGCAATTACTGCTACGAGCGCTTCCTTTGAAAATGTAAGCTGTTGTCTCTTGGGATGTTTAAAAATAGATTTACTCATACCCCTGTGAAATAAAAGGAACATCTACACTGGAAGCTGGAGAATGGCATAGGGTTGAGTATATTCACCTGGGCTGCAGTGCAAAACTGCAAAGCACAGAGCTTTGCATGAACTAATCTATCCTTTCCAAGAAGGAACACTGCTATTATAGTCATATGGTCAATCATATATGCTTTGAGACCATTTCAACAGTTTGCGCATCTCTGCACCACTCTGTGGTAGGAAATGCAGACACCTTAACTGAACAACATGAGGCAAAATGCAGCACCCCAGTGCTGCACAACCTCTCTCCTTCAATACTTCAAAACTTTCTAAGAAGGGGTCATCCCTCTAGCTTGGTGCATGTACATTTCAATTGTATCAATTTTTGATTTTTCAGGTACTAATTAGAGTTTCAGACTTGTTATAAGTGAAATGTGGAACCAAACCTCCAGCATTTGCTCTCTTCATTCTGCTTTCTACAAATTCCTGTGGTAATTTGGTTAGATCGCAGCAACAGTGTATTAGGCAAGACTGACAAAGGTCCCAAATTTGCTATAACAATCCTACAGTATTATACCCAATTACAATCTCTGCAATAAGAAACACAAATTCT
Source organism: Machaerirhynchus nigripectus (assembly GCA_013397975.1). Lineage (NCBI taxonomy): Eukaryota > Metazoa > Chordata > Aves > Passeriformes > Dicruridae > Machaerirhynchus > Machaerirhynchus nigripectus. The sequence continues at coordinate 442,958 of VZRQ01002121.1, forward strand.
TTCTTTTTTATTAAAAAAAAAGCCACATCACTTGTATGCTATCTCTAATTTTTTGATAACCTCTTCTGCTGTAGCTGACCCTTCCTAACTCTAAGTAGCATGAACATTTCAAAAGCAAGATAAGGAGATTGTAGCGAGATTTTTTTGTCATAAAACAATCATTAATACTGGTTTTTGTTCAGGCAATAACATCAGTTTTCCTAGAAGTCGCTGCTATTCTTCAAGATATGGCTACACTCACATGCAATTTATGTATGACAAGCATGGAAGAGCTTTCTGGTTTTGTTTTCTTATTGCTGATGGAATTGATAGGAAAAATGCTTCAAGTCACCCTATTTTCATACAGTTTATCCTTTAATGAAATAGGCAGAATACGTGTTTTCTTCATAGGTCCTTCCAGTCAGAGGGTGCATACTCCCTCAGCAAAGGTGATGTCAAGCAATGTCTCACAAAGATCATTTGAAGAATGGTCCTTGAAGCCCTGAGCTAAACTGAAGCTGGAGCCCTCCACTGGTGTGTGAAGCCTCACCCAAAGAGTAACACTCAGCAAACCTGCTAGGGAAAGCTCAAGAGGATCGTATTTCAGATGTTTACCACAAAGTTCTCTGTAACATTTGAACATAAAGCAGCCATTATTGCTTCAGTGCTCACGTCCTTATAAGGGACAGATCTGTATTTGTGACTTACAGCACACCTTGGCACAATAAAGTTCTCTGTGATGAGAGTCCACTCCCTTTGAATTTTTCATTTTGGACCTGAAAAGTTGGTGGGAAGTATGCTGTCACATTTGCCAGCTGAATGGAAGTGTAAAAGCTTATTCATCTCGACAGCAGTGCAGAGATGCGGGGACAGAAAGGCCTCTGGAGCCCACAGGAGCTTTTTCCTTTGTGCTGTCACTTGCAAGCTCCTAGGCAGCTCAAAAGAAGGATTTAGAGTAGAAACCACCTGTGCCTGAGAGGCAGGAAAGTACAGAGGCTTTGCTTAGTTTCTCTTACCAGTTGCCAGCAGCATCTGGTTATTTTTATTTAAAGGCAAAGAATAAAGTTGTTACAGAGGACTAACACACCTGCTCCAGTTTCAGATCAGACTGGAGGAAGATGGGACCAATTAAGGAAATAAAATAACTGAAGACACATGTACACATCCTACCTTCAAAAGCAAACCTTGTGCTGACATCTGAACATGCACAGGGTTTTTTAGGAGATGCATGACTCTGAAAAGTGGGCTAATCCATGGATCTTAAGACCATAAGAAGAAATAACCCTTAAGGCTTTAACAGAGCATACCATTACAATCTTTTGCTTTCTCTTCTGCTCTGCCAATAAGAATCCTGTGATTAAAAAAACCCTTTTGTCATGACTCTCAGTCAAGAGATCACAGACCCTAAATTCAAGGCTGAAAGAGGGAACATTGGGATAGTCTGATATGGGAGTTTTTCTTTTTTCCTTTTCTTTTGAGGCCCTTGAAGCAAGTGGAACAGATTTGGCTCCAATTGTGTGGTATTTTCTTAGCCTGGCAAATCCACAGAGGAGTGCATGGATTTGGTAAACAAAAACTCTTGAAAACACCACTATCAATCTTTTTGGATCTGCATTTAAAGAACAAGAAGGCATGTTTCACTATGATGTGGCCTGCCCCAGACAGTAAATGCAGAGCTACACCTTTCAGAAATATAGAATTTTATTACATAGATCGTATGGATCTTGCAGCCAGTATAGTCTTAGTGTTTCAGAGTCAAAGCTGCAAGAAGTTGCAGTCAAGGTTAGAGAACAAACTGGAATGCCTAAGGAGCAACCCTGAGCCAGCGACCTGAAAAGGAATGAACACTAAAGGTATTCAAAGGTATTAGAAGACAATTTAAAAGTGAATGCTAGATTAGAACAATCTGTAGCTCTTATGCGGTTAACACACAGAAAATAAGCTATGACTCAGATGTTCTTATCACTTTTATTACTATATGAATTGCATATGAGTGGGGAAGTTCAAAGAATGTCCCCATCCCAGATACTGCTGGAACAACAAAAAAAAGAAAAATTCCACCTGAAGTACTTGCATATAAATTCCCAATAGTGGGAGTATGTATGTACGCACAGTTGCTTAGAGGAGAATAATAGGATTTAACAACTCAGAGGGATATATTGTCATTTCAGAAAGCATTCAACTCTAAACAGTGACATTAAAAAAAGCTTTTAAAAAACATCAACGCATACTTACATAGACCCTCACTCCAGTCACTTGTCAAGATGGACTCTACAGTTTGTCTACCACATGTAACAAATTTTGGTGGTTTTTTTTACCTGTTCTAACTGCATTTCGAGCTTGATTGACTGTCATTTGTCCTGTCACGTGCATAAGGACCTTGGTTTGAGGACTGGTTTGGATATGTGCTGCAGAAACCACTGCTGTGGGTACTGTGCTGGAGTTCACTGCCACACCATTCCCCTGGAGCTTCTGGGATGTTCCACTAGCAGTGGAAGGACTGACCATAGTTACCACTCGTCCTGTTTGGCCAGAAGTAGACATGGGAACTTTTGTTTGTGATGCACTTGTCACTGTCCTGCCAAATTAAAAGCAAACAATAAAACAAAACTGAAAAAAATTAGCTGGTTACTAAAACCCACAGGTCTTCTATTATGCAATTTCAGCATTTGATACAATAACAGAATAATTCTGGATGGGAAACTAGCTAAACTATTTAGACACTTGTATAATACTGTACCTTGTAACTGGAGCCACGTAATTTCCAGGAAAAACACCAATCTTGCTTGTATGCATGGAAGTTCCCTTGAACCAGCCATCTTGGCAGCGTTCAAACACTAGGAACATTTCTCCTTTCCGCAGTTCCAGTTCATCTTCTTTTCGAGGAGTGTAGGGGTAGATAGCAATATACCTGAAAGACAGGAGACGTGATAAAACTAAAACAGTTGAAAACATGACTTGTGTTTTCTGGCACAGAGAATTCTGTCAAAGATGAAAAGGCATGGCAGAAATGGCTGTGATTATCCGTCGTACCATTACAATATTAAAACAGAAGTTATGTTAATATTAAGGGGAAACACTGACAATTAGAAATATCCTCTGAACTGCACTTTAATGGAATGCAAAATACTTGTAATAGGACTATCCATTTTCTTAATGAAGTTAGTGATCTTAATTAAGTAGGTGTTTATCCAGCATATCCCACTTTTCTCTCCCTACACCTGCTTCTCGTATCTCTTACACTTTGTGACACATCAACTTCTTTTTTATTTGGAAAGCTGGGGAGAATGGAGAAGTTCTGTTAGCTGGGAGTGAAAGATCAGTATCAGAACTACTTTTCGAACTGCAAAACTGGAAGATCCTGTGCGAACTTCAGTGCAAAAGAAAAAAGATGTGTTCCTAAAAATTGAAGCCTATGGGTAAGGTGGTTAGCAGCAAACTCGCTTGTAAAGTTTATTTCCTTTTATGTTTTCTAAGCAACGCTAAAGCATAATACAGTGTATTTGAAATCATATTGAGAGTCCAGAAACATTTGCATCTTTTCTTTTTAAAAAAAAAATTCTTAGGAAACAAAGTTGAAAAAAAGCTGAAGCTCCTGCAGTTGCATCCTGGAATGTTCCTAGAGAAGTCTTCAAATAGGATTGCACAGTTCTCTATTATTAGAAAGTGATACTGTTTTAACCACCACAGTGTTCTATTTTCTGCCACATTTGAACCTAAGAAAGACTTTTGAACTATATATATAATTACTGACCCAGCACTATGGAAAATAGCATTCCAATAAATCCCATTTTCTCTAAAATATACTTTTCACAAGAGGCAGCCAATTAAGTAGAAGGGTAGACTATCCCTTTTTTTGAAAAAGGATCCACAGTTGCTTGCAGTGCTAGTCTTTCCCACTCCCCTTGTAACTCCAAAGGCAAAAAAGTGGCTTTAGAAAACATTCTTTCATCAAAATTGTCTCTTGTGCACAGTAACAACAGCATTAACTCCATGCTCCTCCTTTTTGCATTACATTTTTATTCCTTGCTTTCCACCCAAGAAACTTTGCAACATGTACGAAAGTCCTTTAAAGGCAATATAGGTACCCAAAGCCAGCAAAAAATATGTTTTAAACCAACATATGGTACACTGGCAGCAGAAGGCTGCACCGGTACGTGATTTAGCAGTGATCTACAAAGCCACACACTGAAGCTCTATGGGAAAGCAACTGATGTGCTTTAATTGATGTTCATTAACTTCCCTATTAGTTAATTTATTCCAAATTTCATTAGTATCCTCATATAGAGCAACCCTTTGAAGACGGGATGGGAGGATGGCAGTGAATGAGATGGGAACTTGATTAACTGCGCTAGGCTCAATAATCCATAAGAACGAGTGTAAAAATGCCTGACACCAAGAAACAGCCCAAATTCAGGTGCACCTGCTGTACAAGAAGGGCGCTCAGTGGGAGTGGGAGGAAACCTGGTGGGAAGGTAACAACAGCAGAACAAAAGCAGTCCTTATTCAAACATGCCCTATTAGATGCTTCAGCATCTCCTGAATTTTATATTTTTTCATTTTTATTCCCCAAGCTGCACAAAAAGAAGTTTTCAAGAAGAAAGATGTTGTTAGCAACACATGTTAATATACAAAATATTTTCACCCGAAAGGATGACGCACATTTGCTTGTATTACAAGTGTGAAGACATAATGCTAACTAGCAGTTTTCTGCCTTCATTCCAAATTGCCACCCACTAATTAAGTGTGCCGTAGAATCTTCAGTCAAATTTCAATTGCAACTGACACAAGTAGTCTGACAGTAACACATTTAACAGTCTAAATGAAATACAGCACTTTCTGTGTTTTGGCATAAGTTATTCCATATGAGAATAGCCTTTTCATACCATACATAATGGAAAACATTGAATAAATTCACTCCAGTGAAATGACACTTTTGAGCTATACAGTATTCAGTGCTAACGCAAGGATTCATTCATCTTCTGCATGATAAATACTTTATATTTTTGAAGTGAGTCCTTTCTATACACAGCAACAGCTGATTATATTTATCTAAGCCATAAACAATGCTCAGTATGGAGGCTGTTTGGGGATATCACCTTTCTGCATGCTTTTGTTCTGGGTTACATGCTTGGCTTTTTGGCAATTCCAGCAGAACAGAGCCAGCTGCCATGCTATACATACAGGTGAAGTTAGTGATCTTGTTCCATTTTTATGACTGGGGAAAAGTTTCAATTTACTTACACACTTGGGCGAGTTTGTTGTCGTAAATGTGCCACCTGGTCAGTTGCTCCTGATGCAGACCTTTGTAGGACACTTGTAGACTGAGGTCCAGAAGCGGCCGATGCAATGATTGCAGCAGACAAGAGAGGTGGTGGTGGAAGTGGGGGATTCATATTCTGATTTTATAAGAACAAAAAAAATAGCAACAGATGATCAATATTGTTTGGTGAGTTGAATCAGCTGGAAAAAAAAAAAAAGCATGCTATTCTAAGGAAGTGGAAAAAAAGTAACTGAGTCCAGTATTGCTTTGCCTGCTGTTACAATATAATTGGAGTTAGCTTTGTCTCTATTTCTCTTTTTTCCAGTTTAAAACCTTGAAGTTTTGGCAGCTAATTAAGCAAATGACAAGCAATTTCTCAGCACAGGAAAAATGGAAAGCACTGTTTCTAGTTATAACATGTTTAGGATAGGGCTTGACAAAAATTCAGAAGCCTTCCAGGAGGTAGATTTTGCATCCCACTGCTGACTGTACTTCATAACATGATTGTTTTTGTAACCTGAAGCTGAAACATGATATACAATTCAGCTGCAGTGCACCCAAAAGCACCCCTTCTGGGGGAAATTTTCTTTTGATGTACAGGTTACAAAAGCACGCACAATATGAGACCATAGTCACTGAGCTATTGTTCCCTCTTTCTCCTATTCTTCTAGTTTAAAGAGTTAGCTTTTGAAATTCAGCATTATCAAGATTGGTAATCTTTAACAAATACCCCAGTAAAAAGGCACCACAGATCGTAATGGGGGTCCTGCCTACAGACTTCTGTGCCTTTTGAGAATCAATGGAGCAATTGTTACCTTCTGCTCTGTAAAGCCTCAGACTATTCTTTAGGACCTTGTGTACTGACACTCCTGGGAAAAGGCGCTCACAAAAGGAGAGCTTTTCCTTCCCCCCTTCCAAAAATAACTATTTGTGTTACAACACACACAAAAAGTAATAAAAGACCTCTAACCTTTGAAAACGTAAAACCGAATTAATTTCAAGCATAATCTTCCTAAAACCCACAGAACTAGAATATTAATTAACAATATATCCTGAAGTAGTGCCTGGCACTTCCAATACATCAGCATATAAATACACAGCATTACATTATCGGTTTGCAAAATATGTAATTAAAAGTCATTCTAATTCCCCTCAAACACTTCACTTTTAAAAGGTTTTGTCTTTTTTTTCCCTGTTTTTCTAAACAAAAACCTATATGGAAACAAACTGAGTTTTAGTTCTACATTGTGTGATTGTTACTTCACTGCATTTGGTGAAAATGTTAATAAAAAGACAGCTCTTTAAACCAGTTTTACACTGCCAAGGCACAGTTAAGAACTGCATAATTAAAGACATTCAAATCTAGAGAAAACTTATCAACTCTTAAAATGTTTCAGTCAAAATTGTTATGCTTAGCTATGGTATAAATTGCATGTTATACTGTGAAATATTCCTATTTCATTTAGAGCTTTTTCTGGTCATACATTAACAAGTTCTTAAGATAAAATAGGTCTTCTCTATCCAACACTAAACAGACATGACCTGCTGAAGAAACATCTCTGAGAGCTTTGATACTAATACTTATTTACAAAAATGGCAATTGCATTTGCTTCACATTCTAGATTCCTACCTACCCAACAGTTTTTAAAAGCATCTAGATAATTCACACTGATAATTCACACCAGCATTTCTCTTTCAGCTGTTTTACAGCTGAAGTTATTTCTCCCTCCCAGTCAGATATTCAACAAATGTCTTCGCTGAAACCAAGCTGAATGTGATCATCTAACTTTCATGCAACCTGTCAACAGAATATAAATTAATTTTTCTTTAGGCATCTATATTTCTTTATATATGGTAGAATTTTTAAATCCACATTGGAAATGATTAGCTGGAATTCTTTAAAATTAAAACTATTCATGCACAATATTAAGGTTGTCACAGTTCCATACTTCCTGCATCTCTAAAGATGCTGAACTCTGAGTTTTATTCATTTGAACACATAATATACACTGAAGCTTTAGCTGCAATAAAGGCACCTTCACATCTCTATTTTATTCTGCTTTATTCAGGTTCTGCTCCCCTCCCCGTGTCTATCAGTGTGGTAATGAGACCAGCAGTTAGCCACAGCCCAATTAAACTCCCAAAGACTTGGCAAGTACCAAGAAATCTAAATAAATTACTTGACAGACTTGAGAGGACTAACATTCCACAGCTTGCACTGTCACAACTTGGTAAAATAGATCCAAATGGTCTAGCCAAGTATTCAAGAGGTTTTCTGGCATGTAACCATTTTTCTAGCTGTTGAGAAACACACCTACCTCCAGGGCACATGCTAGTTCTGATGGCTCCCATACTCAACATTCCATGAAAGAATAGACACAAACCACACATAAATATAAAATTATCAATAAAATATGCTCAGCAATAATTAAGAGTATTTTAGGTAGTTGAAGGGGAAACATTGAATGTTTCTGCAACTACTTTTTAGGCACCAGATGTACTTTCAAGCATATAAAACAGCAAATAAGTGATAAATTACTTTTAAATTGGAAAATGAAAAATTACATAATTTGATGTACTTAATGTACAAGTTCAAAATGTATCTATACTCATGCTCTAGAAACACATGCATATTACTAAATATAAATATAATTAGGCTGCATTCCTATATCAGTTAATTGAAGATCAGTAATCAACTCACTCAAAGAATAATAAAAGGCACAGCAGTGGAAAAGAACATTCATTAACAGTCTTCACTCCCACAATGTCTAGGAAAAAATATATGGCTTGCAAAATTCCCTGAGGGCTAACAAATTAAGGCTTATGTTTAACAAAATTCCTAAACTATATGTTATCAAAACAGGTCTCTCAGTTTTTTTCAGCTGCTTCCTCCTCACAACAATAGCTGATTTGAATTTTGGGTGGTTAAAATTAGAGCAGTTCTTATTAAAACCTCCTGACTTACACTATTGAACTTACACTGGAACTACATAAAAGAGCTAAATGTCATCAGTATATTATATAACCCTCACAGCTTGTGCCTCATTAATAATAATTCAAACTACCTTATATACTTCTACTTAAATGGCAATTTCTCTTTTTGTGCATGTATGAGAGAACAAGACCAGGAAATTTAAGGATTTTTTAATTTTTCAAGCCTTCCAAATACCATCCAAATATAGACCACCTATTTCTGCTAGTTAAGTGCACACACCAAGACACCATTTCAAAGTCAACATTTCCAATCTGCAGAAGCAGCAGTATGGACATCGAGGTCGACTGCACTTTTCACTTCTCAAGAGACTGTAAAGGCAGAATGAAAGGAAGATGGGTTATCTCTTGTTCCTACATTGTTTTTCTGCAGCTGCTTTGGAATGTAACTCTAACTTTGCTGTGGCACATTTTGCTTGTTTTTCCCATATCAGAGTTCAAACCACATACTTTAAGATATTTTTCAGTAAAATCTATGGCAACTAGATCTCCTCCATTAGATAACTACCTTATAAATTACATCCAAGAATTTCCTTCCAAGTGAATGAGGCTTACATAATTGTATGTGCATATTTTCACCCAACAACTACTGAACTTAACATCTGTTATTTATATTTTTCAAAGAACTTTAAATATACTAAACACCTACAAGGTACAAAAATGCCAGTGGCCAAGATGAGCAGACCAATTAATGCCCCCATTAAGGGTAAAGCTGTTGTTGGAAGACCCAAAGAACAGTGTAAGAGATAATATCACAGCCAAAAGCCCTAGCTGTGAGAAGTCTAAGTTCATAGCTTCTTCAATTTAAAAGAATCAAACCTCAAAACATAAGCCAAGAATCAACGCTGTTGTCTAAAGAACTGCTGCTGTAAAATGAAACTTTTAAATAAATTATCACAAGTTTTCTGAATGAAAATTAAAATTTGCTTAAATGATACAAGCACTAAAGACCACATATGGTCACTTGACAAGAGCACTCTCATTCCTGAAGCTTATTTGTGTTAATTTTGGCCAAAGATTTGTACATTCTTTACTTCATACAATATTGGGTACCTAACAGCATCTATAAAACATTATTATGAACAAAATAAAATTATTACTATTGGCATTTTTCAACCACCAGAGCAATGTAAAAAACTAAAATGCAATCCTATACATGTACACAGATAAAAGAGTCACAGATTCCCTTGGGCTAGGAATTAATCCAAACTGTCTTAGAGAAACTTGTTAGGCAACATGACAGCTCAAAATATCTCCTGTTGACAATAAAAATGCCACCTTTTTTACAGGAGATAAGAAGACACTAGCTGTTCCTTGCTTTGAGATTCAGGACAGATAAATGTAGCAAAGATGCATAAATTCAGAATTACTGTAAAGGAATATATTCCTCTCTTCTTCAGTAATGCGTAATCATGTTCATCCTCTCAGATTTCTTTTTTCTCCCTTAATCTGAGTTTAGCATCATATAAAAGAAGTGTATAAACAGTTCACTCTCAAAGAACAATTACTTTCAATAGTGTTATAAACACCAAAACAACTGGTAGAAAGGAGATCCAAAAAACTACCTTCATGCTAAAGAGAAACTCATCCTGTTCCCATACAATTTCCTTGTCAGTTGCTTAGTATGCCGAAATTAAGAAAAAAGCTAAAGAGAGAAACTTAGAGAAACACAGGAATTTATACTTACAAAAGCAAAAAAATACAAGAGCAAAAGGACTCAAGCCAACCACTTCTGATGTATTAAACACACAATCACAATTGCTCTGCAGCTTAAAATTAATGCTCAGAATGTCAGGAAGGGTATTTCCAGAAGGGAGACATCTAGAGAAACAAGAACATCACTTTCTCTCTTGACCCGTCAGAACCATTTTGCACATTTCTAAAATGAAAACAAGAGTTTATGAAGCAAGAGGAAAAGTGTAAGTAAAAGATATACCCCACAGTCTGTGACCTTACAAACTGCATCATCATCTAATATCATCTATCGTAAAAGAACAAATGAATGACCTGACTCTAGCCTGAGCTGCCAGCTTGCATTTTAGTCATGCTGAAAACAAGTCAAGAAGAAACAGAACATTATGTACAGAAGGTTATTGACTTTTAAAGAGGGTGGCAGAGAATAATTCAGGTTCTCAATGGGAATTATATGCCTAATTGGAAACATAAGCAGGAGCATGGTTATCACAAAGAGAAAATAGCACCCCAAGATACAGGACAATCATACGGCAGGAGTTTCTCTCCATGCTGCGTTTAGCACTGTAATTTAATTCCTGTGGGTACCCACAGTGAGATCGCCTTTGAACAAGCTTAAGCAACTAAAGCACCCGAGGTGGTTTAATGACTGCACCAGCACCAAACTAAAGCATTTTTCCACGCTGGCATCAAATAAAGAACTACTGATTCTTAATAGCAAACAGAAGTTTATTACTGAGAGGGGAAAAAAAGGCAGCTTCTGACAGAACTTCTGAAATTATGCAATGACTGCTGTTTGCTAAATCCTCTCCAAAACTTCAGCATCTCATAAATTAAATCAATTACTCCATGTTTGCAGCATGCAGCATATATGTTAGCTAGACTTGCATTCTGCCTAACAGCACAAATTATACTGAAGCTGATTCTGTTTGCTCAGTTCTCACAGGTATGTTCTGAAGCATAGGATGAAAGAAGTAAAAAAGACTACATGGATTAGTATGCAAGCAGCTAATTGTTTCTAGCATAAGATGTACACCTCACAGGCAAAAAAAGACCTGCGGGTCCTTCCTGGTGGACACCAACTTGAACAAGAGCCAACGATGTGCACAGGCTGCCCAGAGAGGCTGTGAAGTCTCCATCCTTGGAGACATTCAAAAGCTATTTGGACACAGTCCTGGGAACTGTCTCCAGGGGGCCCTGCTTGAGCAGGGGGGGTTAGACTAGATGACCTCAAGAGGCCCTTCTAACTTCATCTGCTCTGTGACATCAAAATATGAATCTAAATATAAGGAGATTATTAACTGTTTCCAGATTAGCATACATTTAACAGTAGGATTACACAGATAATCCACAGATTGAAGGAGTCAACAATTTAACCACAATAAGGCAAAGCATTGCTCCAGCTCAATCTGCCTTACTCAGTAAGGCAGGGCAAAAGCACATGGTCCATGTAACTGTCAATAAAAAGGTCATCTGTCTGAAGAGCAAAGAATGTGAAATACATTTACTTGGATGAGAGCAGTTACTACATCACAAAAGATGATGAAAATTTGTGGCATCAGAGAGGATATTTAGCTGAAAATAAACTTTCTGCTACATTCAGGCAAATTTTCACGATACAAGAATCAGACTAAAAAGGTAAAATGGACATACTATCAGTATTTTCTTCACTGAGAAAAACTGTGCACTATTGTACCCACTTCTGGCATGTCTCACCATGTATGTGCCATGCCAAAAGGAAGTAGTGGAGATAATTCAGAAAACAACAGCATCATAATTTAAAGGACTGAAAAATGTAACTTAAGAGTTCCAAAGAAAGCTGTCAAAATGCAACCAAGCCACACCTAAGCATTCTCGTAAACAACAAAATGTTGATACCAGAGTTCTGCCTTTGATTTTCCAGACAAATGTGTAACATGATGCAAGTGCCAAAAACTGAAAATGAAATGAGACCTACTTAGCAGCAAGGCTATTCATCATATTTTACTTGGTTTAAAGACTGCAAGGAGAGACACCTAAAAAAGATCAAGTGTCAGGGTTTTTTGTTTGGGTTGTTTGGTTGGTTTTTTAAAGTAAGTGAAGATCTATTATTCAACTGTGCCCCACCCCTTAAAAATTAAGGGCACAATTTTAGACTTGAAAGAATAACTTAATTTCAAGAACTCCTATGATTTAAATAAAGTCTCATTAAGTTCCCTTAAAGATCTCTGAAAACTGGTATCCACAATCTTTAATGCAGTTAAGGTAAGACTCTGATGAGTACAGTATGATATATGACATTCCACAGTTTTTCTAAAATAAGAATTAAAGAATTCCAGTAGGTTTTGGAAAGAAATCCTGCACTTTTTGAAGAAAATGTCGTTTTATTTGCTTAAAGGAAACAGCATTGCAATGTATTTCTTCCTTTAAAAGATGGCCATTTGCTACATGTTTTCCTGTTGATCTCCAAGAACCTAACTTAAATATGCTAGACACATTCTTCATCTGCCACAGGTGTACACGCAACTGCAATCCCCTTATTTAATGAGGAGACAGCAGACTTTTGAAGCTTATTTCAGATAATCTTGAAAATGTTAAGTAAGACAGAAATACCTGGCAGCTGTGGTCCCAAGCTGATGTTTTTTGTAAGAACCTACTTGCTTTCCCAAACCTTCCCCTCAGCATAATCTCTTTTTCTACTCACGCTTAAAAGAAAGACTATTCTGGAAGGAAGTGTGCTTCTCGTGCTTACTATAGAGAAATTACAGAGAAAAGCTGGAGAAATGGATATGTATGACAAGATGCAAGAATTATTGTAGCAATAGGGCTTTTGCCATAGTTAAATTCATACCACTGTCTATCACATAGACACAATTTCCATAAAACCATCATTTCAAATCAGTATATCAGAACTTGAGGAAAAAAAAAAACTTACTGTACAAGACCAAAGAAAAATGGGAAGGCTGAGTTTTCTTAAGCAGTACTTACACCAAGAGCAGCTTGGTAGGTAACTTCAGAGGGGAAGGTGAAGGAAGGCCCTGTTGTGACTGGGCTGCTGGGGGGTGGAGTCACAATCAGCCCCGTAGTGCCAATATGAACCTGGGAGAGAGAAACAACCCAGCAGGGTCAGTTCTGCGTAGTTTAGTACGAGCTGGTTTTGACACAGCTGTAAGCTTCATGGTCAAAATCACCAGTATTCTACTACTTGTAACCTTAAACCAGAACTAATTTTTAGTTAGATACAGTGTTGGATCACACAGCTCACTTTTTTTTTCCACACTGACATTTCTCAGTCTTTGGAGATACATTGGACCAGCTACATGAAACACACTTTTAACCAGTGTCAGTTTTCTCTTTTTTCCATAAAAGGCTGTCAGATCCCAAAGATGTGCAAATAAAGCATATTTAATAGCTCATGTAAAACACCACCAATACCTCTTGAGGTCCATTGATATTTCTTTTCCCGAAGTGTAATTACTATGTGATACAGCCAATTTTTCACAAACTACTGAACAAATAAATAAAGTCAGATAAATATTTCTACTTACCACAACCAGATTAATATGCTACATTTCTGGAATTAATGTAATCTTCAAGTTGAATATTTTACTTTTATAGCATGCACTTTATTAATATTCATTATTATACTGAATTTAGAAAAAAGAGATCAAGAAATTAAATCACTCCAGCTTCTAACTTACACAGTTTAGCAAAAATCTTTGTGGCACTTTAGAAAATAACAACTGCAAAAAAACTAGCCTACAAGACCAAAACTATTTGCTATCATTATATAAGAAGTGTTAGAAAATATTTTCCTTAAATGTTCTCGTGTTGGAAGATAAGTTTTTTGGAAGTGTCTATTTAATATTAATTAGACATAATTAATAATTTGAAATAAGTAATCTGACAAGATCAGAAGCCTTTAAAGTTATAGCTGATTTCTAGTAGATTACCTGAGAAGGGGCACTACAGGACAGTCCCGTCAGCTCACTTATGCGGGCTGCTGCCGTTGGGTTGCTGGAGCTGATGAGGACAGGAGGACTGATTTCCATGGAGTGGCGATTCTGAGAAGACTGTGAAGCCTTGTTGGACATGGTGAGGGAGGTAAAAGAGTGTCGTTTTTTGGTGTTTTTCTTAGTATCGGTGTGCTTTTGGGTTGAATTGTGGGCTGCCCCAGAGGTACCTTCTCCAGAGTCAACAGCAGAACCTGAGGGCTTGTCCAATTCTATCAACTGTTTGGCTGCTGTGTTAAACTACAAAAACCAGCAAAATGTTAGTATTTTTTTATTCATAAAAGTCACCTGAATGTAACAAAATACTTTTTTCTTTTTATTCATAATATAATTTAAACCATGCAACTTAAAACTGTGGCATACTCTACAAATCAGTCAGTAGAGAGTGACAAATTATTCACTACAAACTCAATACACTTACTTTTGGGCTGGTCTGGACTATCCATCAGAGGTAAAATTTCAATCAACGAAGGACATAATGCCATAGCCCAGACATGGATTAATTCACCAATAACCACTGCCTGTGTCATCTAGAAGTCAGACTAAAACACAGTGGTCCCCTTTGACGTTATAACAGAAAAATCTGAGTAACAAAACTTCTTGGATGTTTATTTCAATTTTCAGCCTTTTTTTGCTTTGATTACATGACATAATCCCACACCTTTGCATGTGGGCTCTTGAAGATATTCTTCCTAATATCCCTTGATACTTGTGCACATCTTCCCTGCCAGCAGTGAAAACACAGGCTTCCTAAATGCAGGTTTAAGAACATAGTAGGACGGACTAAATATCCAGCTATATCAATATACTGCCTGGTAATAAGCACCTACACAGGCATAAAATGGCATAAGGAGAAAAGAAATATATGCGGGCAATTTTGTGGAAATAACTTCTCAGCTTTTGAATTTTCTAATGTTAGAGGCACCATCTCTGTGCCAATTTTTCTCTTTTTTTTTAGCTTAGCTAAAGAATTTTTGTTCACAATGAGATTTTCCATCTGCTAACTTGTAACAACAATACTACATTAAATGCAAACAAATCCTTCTCCAATGAAGAAATGAGGAATCCCACACATTTTTTTCTTACAATGAAATGTAAGCTATGTAATGGGGAGGAGGAGACGAAACCAACAAACAACTCCTCTACATTTTTCAAAAACCCTTTATTTTCAGAAAATCTTAGAGCTATTAGAAATAATAATAACATCAGAACGCTCATTTAATCATGAGTTAAAGTAACACCAGCACCAGTTTTCCGAACATGTACCACTAAATATGAATACTGTTACTTGAAAAGTATAGGGAAAGCACTTTTCTGAAGAACATCAGGATGAAAGAAGGAAATTAGTCACTGTGGAATAACTATTTCTATTCTTCAGCAAATTATTTCTTCTATTTATTTTACCATTCTCCCACAAGTCTTGACATACCTACTATGCTCATTAAGAGTTTTAAAGTAGTATTTTACCCTATCAAAACTTTACAAGACAAACAACAAATCATTAATCATGATAGCATCAACACTGATTCAAAAGCAGCTCCCACAAATGACTGGCTTATACTCTGAACACAAGTAGGTATCTATAAATATAGATATATAAGGTAGTGTAAAAGGACCAAGATTTTTTTTTTTTTCTAATATACAAGAGGCTTCCAAGTGATATTTGCAAGATGTCATCTGGAAGAAAATTTCATGCATATATGGAAAAAAAGACAAAGTTCAAAACCAGGACTACCAAACCAATAAGGAGATGACATAAAAACCTTCTAGGGAAGAAGAAGAACTACATGGAACGTACTGCAGTGGAGGAGGGGCAAAATGGGGGATTTGAAACAGGATATGAAGTTCAGAATATAGAATTTTTTCCTAAATGTTCTTGTTGGTGGTCCTTTAGAATGCAACTGAAGAGAACTGGAATCACAGAGTCATAGAATCACTTGGGTTGGAAGGGACCTTCAAGATCATCCAGTTCCAACCCCCCTGCCTTGGGCAGGAACACCTTCCACTAGACCATATTGCTCAGAGCCCCATCCAACCTGGCCTTGAACACTTCCAGGGATGAAGCATCCACAACCTCCCTGGGCACCCTGTTCCAGTGCCTCACCACCCTCACAGTAAAGAATTTCTTCCTAATATCTAATCATAACCTATCTTCTTTCACTTTTGAGTCCATTCCCCCTTGTCCTGTCACTACATAGTCTTATAAAAAGTCCCTCTCCATCTTTCTTGTAAGAAGGAAGGTTAGGAGAAGACAATGTCACAGCAGTAAACAATCCTATGAAAAAAGTGGATGCTAGATTTGCGTTCCTGCTAGCACTCAAGATGAATCATATGGACCAAAATAATGTTGCATTACTTGTGTACAAAAGAAGATATAAACAGACCACTTTCTCCAACAAAGCCCATTATTCAGATGACTATTGAATTTTAAATTTAGAGCAAACATACTTTAAACACACCAGTGAAAACATTATTTCATTACAAAACACTGATATGAGGCTGAAGGATATGAAACAAGTAGAAAATAAGACCGAAAAAAGCCTACTCTGCTGTTCAGCTTGTCAGGTTCTTACTTGTCATTACAGAAGAACATGCAGGCTTTTCAAAGTCTAATAGTTTTATCTGTTTTGCATATTTTCTTTTTTAACTCAGATTGAAATTCTTCATGTCCTTCCTGAAAATCTGGGTGTTCCATACTGTCTGATCCAATAGCTGCAACCATTTCTATTCTTATGTAATCTACTTCGTTATTTGCAAAGAACTGCCTAATTGGAGAAGTTAAGGGATCACCCAGGAATGAAAAGCAAAACCAAAAGCCACTTTGCAAACACCACCCAAAGGTACCAGTTACACCTAATTGTATTTGTTTACCTCCAGAAGCCTTCAGTGCCTGCAGAATCTGATTACTCTATACAGTGAACAACCTGGTAGGGGAAAGTTAAGGCTTGCCCATGGGATCAATTCAAGACCGATTCAAATATAAGCAGCATACTGTGCTTTCTTATGCAGAGAAGCAAGCAAAGGACAGTTGCATGAATCCTAAGATGGAAGTAAACTGATTACTGGCCTCCTCTTTGAAGTAACCTGAGGACAGCAACAGCTGCAGAATATTTGGCAGAATGCAGTTTACTTCTCTTCCTTGAGAAGAGAAATTAAGAACTTGCGGCATTCTCCAATGAAATGGCTAGCAGACATTCAAGGTCACCAAGGGAATGCATCCAAGTCATGCTATGAAGTGTCTTAATATAGCACTTCTTTCTGCAAGAAGTACCTATGTATCTAGGCCTGCATTTCCTACATCAGTTGTTTTCCGTAACAGACATATTTTCATTGAAGCTTCTTTACTTCAACCTTTACATTCACTTTTTTTTTTTTCCCCATTCAACAAAATCTTTGCTGTAACAGGAAGCCTGAAATCCAATCCCCTTTCCCACCAAACCCAGGAAACAGAAGAACTTTCCAAACGGGGCAGGACAGAGGCGGCTGGCTGAGCCACGTCTCGGTGCTGCGGCAGGGCTGAGGTCAGCACAGTTTTGTTTGCCTGCAGCCATCTGCAGGAATTACCACTACGGCAAGGTCTCTTAGAGTTGTGCTTTGCTATGCTTATTTTACAAATTAATTCAGGTGTTCTTCACTCACACAAAGATAAACAAAAGCTGACATTATTTTCTACTGAAAATTTGACTGAAAAGTGATTCCATTTCCCTGATTTTTATTCTATTCTGGGAATTTGTATTTGTTTATAAAGTATTAGATCAAAACATCCAATTTGAGGTCTAAGAAATGTATATTGTACCCAGAACTGCAATCTATGCAGAAAAATTCTAATAATATCAGTTTAGTTATGAATAATCTTTCTTTCTGGAACAGAGATAACTAGAAGTGTTATGAACTTAATCATATATTTTCTAAACTCACTGCATTTTATTTCATTACGACAAAAGAACCTGGCTCATTCAGTTTTAATGCAAGTACCTTGAAATTCCAACAGTCAAAAGTCTAGCAATTTAGATTTATTAATCAGTTCTTACTCAAGTAAAACTAGAGGGTTAGTTTGGGTTTAGCACTTCTCACAAAGTAGAAATTTTTTTTTCAATTTTTGCACTATTTATTTTTCATTTGCAGACAGAAGTAATTTTTTCACAATGTTATGTGTCTACAGATAAAAAATGTTGTGAGTCAGTTAACAAACTATAGTTTTAATAGAACCACTATTAAAATTTCTCTCAAAATGTGTTCAGTCTTATTATCACAAATTTAATAAGTGAAAGCTAGAAAAGAAAAGATCAGAGTAGCAAACATTGAATCATAAAAGGGCAAAATTTATCCTCAAATACATCAGAGATTTTCATGGACTTCAATATAATCTAAAATTTTATCCTCATTGTACAGGAAATATCACAATTATTACACCTATACTACAAAATAAACATCCCAGAATACACTCATTTTTATAGTTAATGACTTCACAAAATCTCTAGTAAATGGACCTACTAATCCCCATTTTTAAACAAAAGGATGTGGAATAACATACACAAGGTAAAAGATATGTCTGTCATTATAACAAAAATAGGCAATGATTACAGGATTGGGAAATGCAGTGAAAGCTACCATATAAAATCTTTCAAAAATGTTAATTACTTCTCATCTTCATTGTCTTTCATAAAATAGGTAAGAATGGTTTGCTATACTTGTTTCTATCAATTATCTGTATATTTTCCAGAACAATAGTTATTTGCTCTCAGAAATCAGGCATTTCAAAATTCAAACCCATAGTTTACTGCATGTCTCACTGCTCTTCACCACAGCATGCATTTCAGTTTAGTATATACTGAAAAAACCCACCAATCTGATTGGAAGTAACTCTTTGGGTATAATTTATCATTCTAGACTTTCCATTCCACTTTAGTGGGGATTTGAGAATGTGTACTTTGGTGTTGGTGCCTGTTCTAAAAAGGTTAATTGAAAATATATTTTCTTAGTTGTTGGAATCAGTCTGAAAACATTAAGAGAAATACATTTTGTGACTTTCATTTTTACATAATACTTTTCAAGGCCATATCTCATTTTTGCAACTTTTGTAGAGATAGGAATGTAGTTGTTAGCTAAACAGTTAGCTCAAGTGGCAGCCCTAGGAAAGGGCTTTTTCTAACAAGACTAAGTTAAGTAATTTAGTTTGAAAAAAACACTACAAAAAGCTTTACTGGCTGAATTGAAGGGGCAGTTAATTGCAAGAAGCTAGGAAAGAATACCCAAGGGCAAGAAATTGTTAAACTGGCTTTTAAAAACTTCTTAAACTGAAGCCAAAATCGCACTAAGCAAGTTGAAACTTTTTTGGTCTTCTTGTTTTTACAGTCATGTGAAATTTTCTATCCCCAGGTATACAGATCCTTACATCAAGCTATAAAAATAAAAATATATTTTTTCCCTTTTAAAAATAGTAAATTCTATGTTGGTAGAAAGCAGTAATTTTTTTTGAAGCTCCCATCTCATCATAGGATTCAGAAACTCAATTAATAAAACCTGATTTGATTCTTAGTATGGTTACACATTTATTCTGTGACCTGAAGTACATATTTCTCATCCCAGAGATGATGTGAAAATACTTTTTTCTTTCATCATTCTGTCTCATTTATTTAAATAAAATACTGTCAGTACAGGGAATGTATCTTACCAAGTATCCACAGCATACCTATCAGAAAAGGACAAACGCTATTCCAAACCTTTGTATCTTTCCGTAATGCAAATTTGAATAATCATTGTTGTGGCTGTACACACTGTTACTAATCACTGGTGTCCTTCTATATAAAAGATACAGCTTTCAACTCTTAAAACTGAAAAGGTTGGGGAAATTTTCTCAACTGCTACCTCTTACTGTAAATTGTAACACATATGAGAAATGCAGGAAAATACAGAAGGTTTTATATATAGCTCTGTCGATGACAAAGCTGATCCTTTACCTGTTTCACAACAACCTATATTTTTTGACTTCCTAGTTGTGCCAATTTGGTTTTGAGAGGCAGATACTAGGGAGAGTGCAAAGCTAACTATTTCTCTGACCTGCTGACTGCTTTCATTTTGTGGCTAAGTGTGGTTTGGGTTGACTGCATGACTCCAGTATTAACAAGAAAACATAGTGACTGCCTCCAATTACACTCATTTCAATTCCATTCAATAAAAATAGGTATCAAATAGCGAAGTGAAAATCACTGGTTCAATTGCTGAGGCCATTAACTTTCCCAAAGAGTATTTTAGGTCTAAGATTATTTATATCTCAGGTTATTTTAGAATCATCACCAGTACTGATTACTTTTCCTTTCAGAAAATTAAATTCACTGTAGGCATAACCTTACTGAGGACCCAGCTTTACTCACCTCAACATACGAAATTGGAAATATTCCTATCTTGTCAGCCAGCATTCCTTCTGCCCAGTTTTCATCCACACGGCGAATTACAGTCAGAACATCATCCTGTGTGAACATGCAGTGATTATGTCTCCCATCTCTAATTTAACTTCTCATTTAATTTTCCTCCATAACACAGGGGTAATCAGAGAAGGCAGGACATGGACAAGAACCACAGAGAAGGCACTCTGTAAGAGGAACATGCCACTTTTGGGGTTGAAGTCAGTTCAAGCTGTTCCTTTTCCTATTTTGTCAGAGTTCAACTAACTGCCCACATCTCAGTGATCTTATTTCATCCTTAGTGCCAGTCTTCCTGTCATGTTCAGTCCATGTTACTCATCAGCCCCCATTTAATTCCTTGGCAATAATCAACAGAACCACAACCATTTTCCTTCTCATGTGACTCATTACCTAACCTTCCCTAGATGCTGTTTTTCTACTTAAGTACTTAAGAACATTGCTACTGATATGACTTCTTTCACATCTCCAATTTGAGTGGTTCTTTAGAAGATGGAATGTTTTTAATTCACAACATAGGTTATTTCTCATAAATTAAGAACATCACTACTGCAATCATGAAAAATTGCATTCTCAGAAATAAAACCTCAAGGAAATTATGTCATTTAGAAAGAGAAGGCAAAACTAATCAGAATTTCAGAATTACTTGTCTTTTTCATACGTCTGCAGCTCCAGTAACAAATGCAGATAAGACTACAAAACAGTTGTATTATCTCTTATCCAAGTGAGTGAAATTATTAGAAGAAAATAGTAATTGTATTCTCTTTTTACCTTTGCAAATGGTAAACAGTCTTTATCTGCTTCCTTGTCTTTTACTTCAAAATCATAAAGTGCTTTGCACTGAGGCGGAGGTTGAGGTAAAGGTTTAATAATCTGAACAAAATTGGTAGGAAAAAAGCCATGGATGCCATTGACTTCTCCATGATACCAATTTTCATCCACCTGTCGACGTAAAATGATGATGTCTCCTTTACTGAATTTAAGATCTCCAGGTTCTTTTCCCTCGTAGTTATACAATGCTTTGGCACACGGTAACTGAGGTACACCCTAAAGAAGAAGAAAAAAATAATAAATCATTAGAATTAGATGAGCATTATTAAAGAGAATTTAAATCATATTTTTGAGAGTATGAACAAAACTGCAAAGTATGAAATTTCAAGGTAAAGTTATGTACATATTTTATTGCAATATTTCTACTGATTTTACTCACGTAGGAAGAGCTTCAGTTCTATGCGGTCTTAAGATCTCTCTAAGTTTCATTATGATTTTTAATACTGTTAAATGTTGCTAGACACAGGAGAGGCAGAAAAGCATAACACTTTGTATGTTATAACATAATACCTCATGTACTAATTCACTAAGATTAAACTTTAAAAAAAACAAAGAAAGCAAACTGACCACATGAGAGATCTGGCAGAAGAATGCTGCAAGAAAATACAACACTGGAATAACAAATTTGCTAAAAGACTTTTACGGCATTTTTCCTGCCTCACTTTCTTATTATCTTCCTCACCTTATTTTCTTCATGGGCAGAGAATAATAAGGATGAGGACGTAACAGAGGTGTTTTTCAGCTTGAAAAACAAATCTCAATTTTTTAAAAATGAGAAATTTCATCCTGGAGCAACTCTTTTAATTTAATTATTTATTTAAAACCACAGATATTAAGAATTACTGGAAAAGATCTGTTGAAGGTGTGCATCCCTGGATTTCCTTCACTTGATTCCTCTGTAATATCTGAAAACTATCACTGGTGGTGCTCTTGAATGCATATCAGAAGGATTACAATTTAACACTGTCACCCTCCCTTATATACATTGCAGGTATTATTTTTTAATTGCTCAGCCTGTACCTCCAAATTTCGCAAGAGATAGCCATAAAACTCTACAATGTTAGTGTTAGGGCTACTGTCTTCAAAATTCTCTTTTCTCCAAGTTTAAATACCTGGAGGGGTGCTTACCCCCTAATGATGCAAACAGCTGTAACCTGCATTACTAATAGAGTCTTTCCAAAGCAAAGGCAACCTTTATAATCACACAGAGCACAGTATTTCATATCTTTGATGCCAGACCATATGGAATAGGCAATTTTAATGAAATTCAATGCCGATATTATTTGCCACATCTACCCCTCAAGTCTTCCCCCAGCTCAGATTCTAAATTGGAGTTGCACTTGAAATATCTCAAGAGGTTACACACAATGTAAGGAAATTCTCAGAAGGAATTTTCACTTTGAGTCTGTCCATTGAGCAGAAGACAGAGTTTTGATAATGTATTTCACATTTAACAAAATTTTATCTTTCAATAGAATCCAATTTGTTTGGACAGCTTTAATTTTTGCCCATGAATATTAAGAATATCTCAAATGGATGAATAATATCTCAAAGATCAACTTCTCTAGTAATCGTTTTCTTGTACCAACCAGTCAAAGGAAAACCATATGTATATACAGAGGAGTACGATTTACATACGAATACAGGAAAATCAAAGTGCATTCTATTGCATCCAGGATGAATATGAAAAATATTACATTAGCAGGATCCAAGCAATTGTTCACAATTGGTAATCTCCAGACTGAAGCAAATAATATTTTTCTTCATGATCATGCTTAATTGCATCAGTGCACAATGATGACACA
Organism: Machaerirhynchus nigripectus; assembly: GCA_013397975.1. Taxonomy (NCBI): domain Eukaryota; kingdom Metazoa; phylum Chordata; class Aves; order Passeriformes; family Dicruridae; genus Machaerirhynchus; species Machaerirhynchus nigripectus. Next base: position 465,933 of record VZRQ01002121.1, read on the forward strand.
CTCTGTACAAACCTGGATACGGAAAGAAACACCAACTAGAGAATCTGTGGGCCTCAGATTTGAGTGAGGGGAAAGTTAATGGCCACAATAGAAGAATTTAAAAATTATATATGTATTTGTATTTTTTAGTTTTATGTGCTCTCCGCAGAGTAAACAGAATGAAGGAAGGAGTCAGTGTAGACCGAGTAAGAACAAATGCACAGAGAGAACTGTGGGAGAGAGGAAGCAGAAATAAACACCTCTAAGCAAGGGAGGAAACAACTTACTTATCCCTTTCCATCACAATAACAAACAAACAAACAAACGGATTAGCAACCAAGAATTACTTCACAGAAAGCAGGCCCCAAGCAATTATGGCTACTACAGGACATAGGAATCTCTCTTGCACTGGAGGTAATAGTTTGGCTTCTCCCAGGAACTGCCCTGTTGTCCTGGGAGAAAGCTTTCTATGTCCCCACACTGAGGAATAGGTTTTAGATCAGCTCTGTGTATAAAATACAGTTGGAAAAAAAATCTCTTTAAAAACAAACAAAATCAAAACAAGCCAGAAGTACCAGTGCAGATCATGTCAAAGTGCTCAAACTTATTAGAAACCATTTAATTGTTAGAACTCCATATTGCATTTATGCAATTTATCACAAAGGCTCCCACAAACAAATCTGCATACAAAAGTACAAACATCTGTTTATGTTTTACAGGAAGTTCCTTTCCCAGTGTATAGGTTGAGTTTCTGCAAAGCTTGTTTCCCTTGTTAAATAGGAATGGTTCTAGTCCATAATTCCAAATAAAACAAAGTTCAACAAAACACACAGTTCCCAGTTGGACTGCCAGGGATTAAAGAGAAGTAGTTAAATGACTGAGATGAGAAGTGGATGGATGACTTTTCCTTCTGTCCCAGGGGGAGGATGAAGTGAGAAAGTGCAGGTGCAATGGGGAGGGCTGCTTTCAGGGGTACAGGATCAAGAGTCCTCAAGCACCATCTTCACATTCCTCCTTCTCTGAGCAACCTGGAGCCGCAGCTCATGGCCGGCGCCTTCCGGGCCCTTGTGGTTAGGCAGCTTCAGCCCCCCTTCTGCCCCTCTGGCTGCGCACCAGGAGAGATGACCATGAGGATAGGCCGAGCCAGAGTTTACATTTCACTCCATGTCTCTCACTTGGCTAAACATGAAAGAAAGGCTTTGGAAGAAAAACTTTGCAGCCTACCCTTAAGTTTACAGCTGCCACTTACCCTGCCAGCTCTTTGAGAAAGCAGCAATGACAACAACCACAACAACAAAAACCAGACAAAAACCATTTTAGGAAATTAAAATATAAAATTCAGAAAGACTCCACACGACAGGTTCTTAGAATTATTTCCTTAGTCCTTATGCAAAATATTTATGCAAAAATATCTGAATTTCTAATGCTACTGCTGATAGACAAACTGTTTAAATTCATTTTACCTAAGGCATGGATATACATACATTTCACATGCCAGATTCCTTTAAAGAAAATAATACATGACGACATCAAAACAAATGGCTCAACAAGAATATGAAAAAATACATATGCATTCATATATATGAAGCTCAGGTAAGCTCACGTTCCTCAGTTTTCTTCTCCTAACCCAGATATTTTTGTCTTGGAAACCTACAGAAGGTACTATTTTGCTCTTTGGATTTATACTTTATTTTCAGTCACCTTATTTTAAACTTTACTTTTATTTTTTTAATGGACAACATGCAACTGTATGTATTTTTCATAAGCTTAAGCCAAGAGAAACTTATGCGTGAACGGAAACACGAGATCTGATTGCCTTTAAAAAGCAGTTTCGGTGGCAGAAGCCCAAATGTAAATATGCTTACACTGGCACAAAACAGTGTTCATTCTGTACTTATTGCACTTGAAGAACCAGCATAAGCTAAAGTAGCAAAAAATAGTAAATCCTCTCTCAAGGAAGTGAATGGAACAGATACTGGATCATCTGTGTCTCTGTTTCTTTTGAAGCCTCCCAGACACGATGCTGCTGGTTGTCACTTTTCCAAGCAAGCAAGGCATTCCCTGTTCTGTGGTTGCAAGATTAGGAAGTGGCCTGGGCTTCCCCGTGATCCAGTTGAATTTACCCAGAATAATTATGCTGGTTTCACCTGCCTGAGCTTCTTAGACACTGAGTGTTTCCAAGAGCCCAGGAAGTAGTACCTTTTATAGAAGTACTGCTTATGTTGGTAGTAAGACAGACAAAAACAGTTTTCTAAAACTGTCTACATGGACAAACAAAGCTCTATCAGCTTCCAGAAAAATCCAGCCTGCTCAGACACCTCAGCAGAACTTTTTAGGCCTACCTTTCTTTGCAGAAAATCTAAAAACTGGACGTTGATCTATGTCATGAGAGGATCTTCAATAAACATCCATTATTTGCAACTTTCTTACAAGGAAAGACAGAAAATTGATTTTTTGACACCTACATTTTTATTTTCTTTCCATGCAGTTCCTAAATCAAACTGAGAGTTATATTAATGACCAGGACAAGATGAGAAACTATCACAAAAAATCTCAAATTACACAGCAATTGGAAGTACAGTAAGTCCAGTGATACAGGGGAAGATTTTTCAGTCAGCTCTTTTTTTTTCCCCCCCAAAGAATCAGTATTTTAAGACATACTTGATTGACAGTGAAAGGTGCCTTTACATAAGGATAACATAATGCAAATGTCTGCAGCTGAAAATTGTTTGCAAAGCAGATCTGGGTCAAGTGAGTTCTTTTTGTGTACATTCTCCAGTAGGTACAGGTATGCCTGAGACTTCCTCTTCAGACTCCTAGTCATTCAAACCTTTTGAAGGGCAATATTGCTTCTTTTAATCTTCTGGTCTACTCTATTTCATATTATTGTTTTCTTGATTCAAATCTTTCAAATTCATCCTTCCTATTACTTTTTTTAAAGTGTATTTTTGCTTTCTTACCTTCTTTGGCATTACTAAGCTGTCCAGTCCTGCATGCAAGACCATCCCCTTTTGCATCTGTATTTTTCATGTCTCTTTCATCTCACTGGCTCCAATAAGTAGTTGCAAGTCTTAATTTATAGCCGCCTGATCTGTGTAATTCAATTTTCTTTGTTTCAGCCTCCTTTGTTCCTTCTCTGCTTGCATTTAACTCTTCATATATTTTGAGACGTAGAGCATATGCAAATACTTTACCAAAGACCTTTTAAAACTGCTTATATTAAAAGATGTGTTTTCTTAAGTGGGATTCCCTTCTAAAGGAAGGAAACATGTTCCCTGTGTTAAGATACAGGTATATTGCTTTGGCCTGAACCAACTAAATACTCAGTTTTGTAGGACAGACCAACCTAGAGGCGATAACATTTGAAACTAAATCTCCCTGTTTCATTTCTGAGCTCCAGAACACAAAGTGTTTCCATAATCCAAGAAGAATGTTAAAAGCTGGCTCCCTGCATTTGCTTTTCTCATCTAAGGAACAATTCAAACAAGGTCAGATTTGTGCAAAGAAAGGCTGACTTGAGTGTTATTCATCTGTACCCAACACTAACTATCTCAGAAGACTGCAGAGGTCATCAGTACAAATGAAGTTATTTCTAGTTAAGTGTCTCTGAGATTCCTGCTATCTGGATGACAAAAAAGTAGGATAATTTTATGTCAGGAGGCTGTATCAAGTTGCCAGTATACTGTAATAGCCATAAAAACAAACCTTTGGTAACATCTGATATAAATTACTATTGCTCTATTGAATACAATAAACCAGAGTTGGGGTTTTTTGTATAATAGTTCACTAGATTAAAGAAGTGAGCAATATTAATACTGGTAAGTATATTCATTTCTACTGTTTTCCTATGATACAGCTGTACTAAACTCATTTTTCTCTGCACACATAAAGCAAATAACCAAACATTTGACTTAAAACAGTACAAAATCTGTACTTGTTTTAAAATGCTATATTCAAATATAGTTACTCGCTATACAGCTTCTGATTTTAATAAAAGTAAAAGTTTAACATCAAGAAGAAACTACCTAGCCAGGTTACCCTGATCAAAGAGATGAGATTTGAAACCCAACTGTGTGTAACTTAACCATGACCGACATAACAACCACCATGTTGAAGAAAGATTACCTTAGGAAAAATACCAGGGTGCACAATAAAAAACATAATCAAGCCAACATATGTATTATACTTTTGGAAAAGCTGAATAACTGCAATCAGTAAAAATTCTAGGATCTTGATAAATGAAGAAACGGGATTATATTTTTACTATTGCTTAATTCAACTGAAGTTAAAAAATTCTTTGGTACACCTGCAAAGCTTCCCTGCTATTAGCTAACTATTACAGAATATGGTAAATTTTCTCCAATGCTTGTACACGGTAAGTACCACCAGCAGTAGCTCTAGATGTAGTAGCGTAAGAAATATCAGAACACACTTTACTGATTTTCAGGGTTTCAGCCATCTAATGGAGGTTGACACATGAAGTGCTCCGAGAGCCCTTTGCCTGACTCTTTTGAGGACTTAGCAGCTAACTTTGCTCTTGGTAACTTGCAGAAGAATTTCACAGCACAGACTCAGAGAAACCTATATTTTATAGCACATGGATAGCTCCTTTATTCATGTAAGCAATTCTTATATGTTCTTTTGAGGTAAATTCTCAATGACCTACTTAAAGTAGCCATTTTATTAAAGCCCTTCTTGCTTCCTCTGTCTTAGCAACTTTTAGAAGAAAACATTTTGGCTTTTTTTCTTGTCTGATGTTAAGAAATAAATATAAGTTTGTTTAATGTAAGTATGAGCAACTCTCTCCCACAAAGTTGTTTTGAAATTAGAAGCTGGAATATAGGAGAATGAAAGGAATTTTAAAATGTTGCCTTAAGGCCTAAGCAATCACATTAATAATATGAAAGGTTAGGAAGGGACATTTACAAAGCTTTCCAAAGGCACTTCTCCCAGTCCCTTTCTGTGTAACACCTGTCTTTGTAAACACTTTTTTTCAAAATAAAAAAAATGTGTCTTCAGAATGCCACCTTCTTTTCTCTGCGCAGTCAAAATGCAAAGTTCTCAGCTACTTCCTTTCCAAAGTTTGTTAAGTAAAGAAAATTCTGAACACTTTCCACTGAACTAAACTCCTAAATTAATAAGTAAGTAAAAAATAGGAGAAAATGGAGCAGAAAATAATTACATCCTGCACACAGCATATACCCAAATATTTTAACTGTATGCACCTGACAGGTTCAAGATTCTTCCACAAGCAAACAAAATGAATTATGAGAAAACTGCTCTGCACAGGAAAAACTGAGGAGGTAACTTTCAAGATGCAGAAGAGAATGCAGGTCTGTACTGCTGTTGATTTGCCTATCAAACAATTCCATTCCTGATCTTTAAAAATTAATTGCTTACAACAAAACATTTTTGCTTTGAAAAACCCCAGATCCTTGTAAGAATCTAAACAAAACCTTAAATTGAGCATTACATAGAGCTAGGGTGTTTCTATAAAATAGCTATTTGCAAAATCTATGATTTGTTTGAAAGATCTGCTCTTACAAGCTGTTACACCAACATCACTGCTCAAACTGAAAGTGCCATCTCTATTGGTTTTCTCTTTGTATGTTACAGCTCATGAGTATTTGATGTCCCCATCAAACTGCTAATTTTTCTTTTCCCAGTGCCACCATACAGCAGCATGGACTTCCTAATCTCTTTTAGCACATCAAGTTAATATGCTGCACAGGTTCACTCTGCACTTAGATTCTCCTAGCAGTGTAATTTCCAGTGCATTCTCTTTTCAAGTAACATCACCTATGGCTTCTAAGACAAGAACACAGCATATTGCAAGAAGAAGGAAAGATAAATACATCCACCCCTCTTGGCAAAGATACACCTGCAACTCTGCGACTGGGTAGTGGGACTTGCAAGTCCTACCCTGAAGTGCCACTAACTTATGTACGTCCCTGAAGAAGTCTCACTGTGGGATGTTAGAATATATCTAATGTTCCCCAATCATATCTAGTTTCTCATAATTAAAACCCCCATGAACATCCAGAGTTACAAAAATAGTGAACACCGAGTGCTTTGGAAAGTTCTGTTGTTTCAAATTCCCCTACCCCTTTAAAACCATAGAAAATTACCTCCCAGTTATTAATTTCATCTTTTTGAAAAACAGTTTGGAAAATGAAAAATAGATGCAGTCGATTACTGATCCACTAATGTACTTTTATTTTTTTCTAGCTGCCTTGAAAAAAGTGTCTTTATAATCATAAGACAGTCTTTTTTTTTTGGGTGGGAGGAGAAAAGAAGGAAGTGAATCAGAAAAATGTATCAAGAAAAGAGGCAAAAAAAATCTAAAAATATCCCCAAAAGTATAAGATATTTTATATATATTTTTATATATAAATATCATATAAAGTACACGAAGGTCAAGAGCCTGATAAAGACCTAGCAAAAGACTTTGAAATAGTATGTCTCAAGTGCTTTTCTAAGATATATATATCCCTGAAGCTCAGAGTACAGAACTATTTGGCTGCTCAAAATACCTAATTGCAAGACAGTAGTTTTGTGTTTATCAAGAAGCCTCATTTTGCACAGTTATCTAGTAAATGCCTTTCATAACTACTCATTCCCATCCCAAATCTGTTACGGGAAGTATGACAACTTTCCAGTGCCACTAGTTTCTTCAATATCACTTGCTTTTTTTGTTTATTACATGAACATAAAATCACAAAACAAGAGAAAAAAACCCTCTGACCACTACCAAAATACAGGCCACATCTCAGTGTTAAACTCTTTCCCTATATTCGATTTTACATGGCTAAAACATAGCCAGCCCTCCCTTTCACTCTTCATTTTAGTTTCCACATAAACTGGAAATTACACATCTTTGGCATTCTTTTGCAGCTGGCTAAATTCATACTTATCTTTCTAATACAGTGATTTAGAATTTACTTTTGCTGTCAAAAGCCACAAATGCAATTGCTTAAACAGCCAAATAATTAATTCCCAAACAAGATGTGTGCCATTCTGAGCTCCAAGTCCATAACAAACAGAAATTTTCACATAAACTCAGAATGCTCTTCTTTCCAGTTGGCTTAATGGGAGGCAGCTAGAGAAGCCACAGACCTTCATACACCCTTCCACAAATAAAGCATCAATAACTACAACTGTTATAATTCCAAATCCACCCTACTAACTGAACTGCCACCTAACCTTATAACAACTTCTATGAGTCACCAGAAAGGAAGAAAAAAATTTAATTCGCCAAAACATCCGAAAAACAACATCTTGCTGTAATCTACACAGGCAGTGGGGCAGACACACCATAGATGACAGCTGGTGAGATTTCTGTACCATATGTAGTAGATAAAAGATACAGGGATACAGTAAAGAGCAATCGCAGAGAAAAGAATCATCTTGCAGTGCTGAGAAACATCTCCCTTTGGTTTAATACGGTCTATTTTTACAAATACATTAACACAAAACCTCACCACATTAGAAAGAAATAAAAGGGACTCTACATGAACCTATAGGGCATTTCTAACACCTAGAAAAGATTCCATGATTAATGCCATACTACCAGGCTGTGCTATGCTGGAGCAGTGGTAACAAACTCAACTCTGTCATCTGCAAGTCTTTTCATGGCTCATCACAATACAGTATCTTCTTTCATTTTTTGTATTAAACATAAGCCATCAATATTGGAAAAGTAGATGCATTTTACTGACCACGTATCAAATCCTCTCACAAACTGAACCTTACAACAGCACTGTACAAACCACTTTAGAAAACACATTCTGCTTGCTTACTTTAAAAGAAAAAAAAACCCCATGAATCTATTTAGTGTAGAAGATTGGAATATTTGATTTCTCATCAAATCACTGGGACACAGGAGGCTCTCGTCCCTACTTCAGGGAGCTGATATTTTAACATAAGCTTCAAAAGTTACAGAGGGTTTACCGACAATGCAAAAATTTAAGAGTAATGCTCTGTATTGTTCTAAAGGTTTTTACACTTTCAAAATGAACATAAAGAAGCTTCCTTCAATGTGATGTTCAAATGAACGTTTACTTCTTGCACCAAGAAAAGATGAGGGAATTCCAGATGAGAAGACAGACTGAAAAAAGTCTGAAAAGAATAAATGAGAAATGAGATTGCTAAAAGCAAAATCTTACTTAGCTTTGAAGGTGAGTTAGAACATGATACAGGAGGAGCAAAGCGAGCAAATGACTCTGAATAAGGGAGTGACTTGGTGAGATTACTCCTGGTGAGATCAGCTTGAAGAAATGTTCCTTTCATCTCACAAATATTTTGCTGCCAAAACTTGGGCAATGGGAAATCACAAAGCTGCAAATTAAGAGGTTGCTGCATTTTTTGATGAAAACCTATCAAGGTTGACAGGCCTGACTTTTTATGTGAGCATGCTTTGCTTTCCACTATGATCAAGTGTTAATTTGTTGCCCACCAAAACAGTACAAGCCCTAAAATTACAACGGCCCTGTTAATGGTATTTAAAATGAGAGCAACCACAGGCATCTCTCGTGTCTGAATTTGATTTTACAATCCTGAGATAGCATCTGGCATTCCATTACCTTCTGAGAGAGTGTTTGTAGGTTTATTTACCATCACTTCCACTATTTTGTAAATGCTCAGGTGCTTATTCAACTTTCTGAATGAACCCAAAATCACCATCACACATCCTTCTCAGGTATTCCCTGCAAACTTTTGTTGCCAGAAGTTGAAGGGACTTTCACTAAGCTTGACTTAGAATTGGTATTATGTCCTCTTTCTCTTAAAACCCTCTCACTCTCTTGAAATTAATTTGGAATCAATTTGATTCCTTTAATATCCTGACTTCAAAGAGCTTCTTGCCTATTGCAGAAAAGAAAAGGTGCTAATCTTAGCTGTCACTGTAGCATAAACAAATATACATCCACTGCATGCACAGAGTAAATAACTCTATTTGCTATTTATTCTTACTCATCTTTTATATTTTTCATGATTCAAAGCAAAAAATTTTTATGCTACACTACTTGAAGCAGCTGGTCAGCATTTTGAAAAGGCAACTAATCCTAGCTGAAATTATGCATCTCTTTTTAAGAAAAGGTTCCTGTATGCTCTTTACTATAACAAAAGAGCCAGAAGAATGCTACATTAACATTTATCTCTTGTGCAGTGACAAGCTGGAGTTTGCACTTCCTTGTTATTTCATCCAATCTATAAAAGTAGACAAACAGCAAACAAGCCTTCTGCTCAGTTTAGTACTACTTGAACAGGCTTGAACCCATAATGCCTACAGAAAGCATTTTGCTTCACATTTCGTACTGTTCAAATGAATCTATTTTAGCATAAACATATTAGTATAAAAACCCAAACTGATCCGCATGTCTTGAGTTACCAGGTCTGAATTGGTACCTAACTTCACATCACCACGCTCCCATCGGCTGTCACTGTACCTTTACAAGCCCTCCCTGAGATCTGGCTTTTTTATCCTGTACCTACATGCTTGGTGTTTTTTAATTTCTTCAGCATCCTTCATCCCCACTTCCACCTTTCCCATGCTTCCTTTCTGCAGGGGAGCTCAGTGAGGACTTCCACACTCAGCCTGCTGAGCCGTTCTGCAAGCTCATCCCACTGTCCCCGCTCTCCCTACCCCTGGAGATGAACTGGCTCTCCTGGGGCCTGGCATTACACATTTACAGCAATCTGTGACTACTTCTCCGTAAGTAGTGCAGAAAACCATATTCCATGTGTTTATCTTAATTAACCCCTTATTCCATTGAAAGCTGCCACTGGTTTTACACTGCAGCTAGTAACAAAGCAAGATGAACTCCAGCACACCTTGGCCAAGTTTTCTCTCAAGTTGCTCAAGCCTAAACTGTCCTTCACTGTACAGAAATGCCTAATTCTTACAAAAACTATCAGCTTAAATAAAGCAAAACCTCTCAGTTCTCTATCTCCACTGTCAGAGGCAGGGAGAGTTTCATAAGTAATACACCAAGTGTAACTAGATAATTCAGGATAGACTGGAAAGGATTTTCCATTTTGCTTTTCAATGCAATTGTTTTTACAAAAGGTTTGTTGTGGTTCTAAGCATGGCAGGTAAGCAAAGGTTAGAAATGCTAGGCAATAGGAGGCTTACATTACAGGGATAACCTGTTCACCTCTCAGTCTTTTACTGCAGAAAAAGTATCAGAACTTGGGCTCAAGGAGGTGATAGTTAGTCTGACTTTGCTTACACCAGTTCTGCTCCTCCAGTCCACTTGCACTGTTACCATTTTTTTATTATCTGGTTACAATAAACAGAACAGATTGCTCTGCGACATAGAAACTAGAAACAGTTAAACTACTTAAATGAATGGTCTTTCAGCAACTGTGCCTGCATTCCCTGTGGAAAGAAGAGGAAATTTGAAACGAACAGGTTGATCATTACTACGCTGTCATAACACAGCTTAAATCTCTATGTTTACATACGATTTCATCAGGTAATCTTCCACCATATTTTTTTTGTATTTGGTAGACATGGCCTATAAATGGCAGTCTTTGAGTCTTATATGCACAAAGCTGCTTCTTGAAAGTAGTCCTCTGTTTCAAAATACACATCCTTTCTACTCCAAGCAACAATTTAATAGCAATTCTATTCTACTGTCATTTGCATTTTACTAAAAGCCCTTCACCTCTCCGAACGTTATGAGAATTTTGTAGTCATTTTGTAAAACAATATCTGAAGTATCTCTTGGACTTCTACCACAATTCATGAGTCTCTGTATCTATTAAAAAAAAAGTTTATACAAGGGTTGGTTTTCTTTTTTACTCTCAAGTATTTGGAAAAGTTAAGGAAAGTAATTTTTTTTCTATTTTTCTAAGATACAAACACAAAAGAAACAATCCATTCTTTTATCCAGTTCAAGAAAAATGACCATTTTACTTCCACAGCAAAGAGGGATTATTTATATTTTATACTATGAACTGTTTCAGATCTGCTCATAATTTTCATTTATGTGTTCATGCCATAAATGAAAACGTATTCTTCTATATAATGATTTTAATCAAATAGCTATATGAATGAAAATATTTAGTAGGTAGCATATTCTGGTACACTTTTTTGTTTTAATTTTGGAGCAGCCTTAACACAACGTATATGAACTACACTGCTTTTTATTGAAGCTAAAATGGAAGGTGTGCTCCAACAGCAGTCTACTCATCCAAACATTCCCTGGAATCAGAGTAGAATTCATTCAAAGTATTACCTCTGAAGAAATACAGGCTGTGGCCACCAAGTCCTCAGCATCCAGTGTTTTTCTTCTATGGATCCATTCCCACTGCAGATTACTTGCTAATATAGGTCCAGCCAAAGTTTTCCCAGCCTAAAGAAGTTTTTAGTCCTTTGGTTACAAAATGTGATACATGCCATGATCTCAATACTTTGCTTGAAATAATTAAAGCAGTTCTCACTCCAGCCAGGTTAATCTCATTAAAAGTTTATTCCATGGAAGTTAATTCCATTATCTTCTTCCACTGTACAAGGGCTTCCTGTCTTTGAGACTCCACAGTAAGCAAATTAATAACTATCTACTTAGATTAACAGGGAATGCACAGAATAATTAATGTTCCATAAATAAATACTCAAGAACAGCTTACAAGAAGTACAACTTTCTCATTTAAATAAAAAGTATTTTAATTAAGCAAGTGCAACCATAATGCATTATTATGGGAAAGCACTGCTCTGAAGCCAAGAGTTAAGGATCAGATAGGATAATGAAAGGCTGACGGCTCTTTAATTCTCTCTCTTAACTATTCATGCAACTCAACTGGTTGAGATATATTTGGAAGGCAGAATTCAGTCATCCTGCTTCAGAGTTCTCTGACTCAGTCTCCACTAAGGCCAGATGGAAGACAACTCCTGGAGCAGGATTCTCAAATAAAGTGAAACCCTACCTCTTTTTGTCACCATGGTAGGACAGCTTGCACCTTAAGGCCCACCGCTTATGGACGTGGTTTTGCTCAGCTCTTGTATGAAACTGTAGCTTATTTATATAGACTCAAACAGATCAACTACTCTTAAAAGAAACACTAATATACAGTAAAAGCCCTACGAATCACAATGACATGAACACAGCCTTCAGCTTTGTAACTGTGCTGCTCTGCAAGGTTGTGTGAATTGGTGCTCACACAGAAATATGGACCTGAAAAAGGCCCTGAAAATTTATTCCTGTATGTAAAAAACCTGCATATGGTGAAACAACGTTCATATTAGGTCATTGTACGTGCTGTCGTCACACACTCTCAGTGATCCTGCAAGGTAAATACTCTTCAACCACCAACTTGAGCTCAAAGTGAAACAAATTATCTTGTAAGCAACACTCCTCCTTCCATGTTTCTCCTAACTAACCTTCCTGTCAAGTTTTCTTGACATTCCAGTTTTTTCCTATTCACTCAACTCTGTTCTCTCTTTTTAGAATGCCTGAGGTTTAGGATTTGATGTGACCCTAGACACAGTTTTGGAAAGTATCATACAGAAATACCAATGTATATCACGACATTCTGTCCCAAATCTGCTGCCTTCAACAGAGCTGACTCGTCTGTCCCTGCACTGCCTGAAAGCCAGTATTTAAGCTGGTTTCTAAAGAGCCCATTAAGCCTGTGATGCAGAGGAACACTTTTTCCAGAAAGGCACGAAGTCTTTAACTGAAAACACTGATAAAAAAACAATTTATCCATTAGTAGATTTTCACTGGCATCCCATGCTACAATGATTTATACGCTTCTTAATGCACTTGTGCACTCAGGGTAACTTTAGTCTCTTATTTACTATCACTCTTCTGATTACAAAAAGCTGTCATTTGTATTCATTTTGCTATTCCTTCGTTCTGCCACTTGCTATATGAAACTATTTCTGCTGAATTTTGTTTTTTAAGCTTTGGGAAAATATCCCTTTCTGAATCACCACATATATCAGGGGTTGCTTATATTGAACAAACTGTTCTCCTTTGATAAGCACCCAATACTTTGTCTTGAACTTCATTATGACAGCCCAAAATTACTAGATTCCTGGACTAAGAAATTATACTTCAATCATAATTTATAAGTTTTAATACATTCTATAGAATTAAAATAAAACATCTATATTTTGGAAACTAACATTATGTTCATACAACTTGCATAAAATCTTCAGAATAAAACTAATGTACTGAAGGATTTCAGTTTGAGATGCTTCTTCCTTGATATCACGTTAAAAGCTTATGCAATAAATATTTTTTTTCCTTTTTTAAGCTTTTAAAAAAATTTATTTCAAGAGCTGACAGCTAATTACACATAATCTTTCTCTTTGCTCTCTTCTTCTTCTAATACTGTTTAAGCTCTTCTCACCTTTCCCAACAGATTAAGTTTACCCAAGTACAAAGCCACACTGATCCTATTTCACCATCTCTGTCAGTTATGAATCCTGGACAACAGCATCCAGACTACATATACAAGAACACATATATAGAGCCTGTGAAGTGCTACTCCTAAATGCATTAAAAATCTTTCCAACACAACAAGATATTGTTTACATCTATCTGCAGATACTTTCAGTGAAAAAAATGTATTTCCAATATTCCCTATACCGGAAGCAAACTCCAAGAAGGTATTTGGAAATCTGGGATTAGCCAAATCAGAATGGTTACATTAATGATACTATTAATGCCTCTGAACCACACAAAGATCTCCTCCATATCAAAGAGGAATCAAGTCACACGAATACAAGTTCTGCAGCTCTGCAATATTTTCAAAGAAATGGCATATGAATTACACTTGTGCCAATTTTCATGTGCTTTCATAATTCAGTCACATAATTCCAGTTTCTGTGACAAGTCTTCTGATTTTAGTATTTATTTCAAAACTCTAGGCTTTACAGATACTTAAACATACACCTTGATGTATTCACAAATAAATTTGAAACTCTTCTAGCTCTAGAAAAAAAAAAGGTTTCAAAATGTGGAAATTAAATTAAGGATACCTCCAATTTTGACATTTTTCTTCTCTTTAAACCTGAGTTTGTAAGGCCTCCCCCTACCATCCTGAATGTTTTGAGCTGCTGGAAAGACTGAGTAGTCTTTAACATTATTTATGAGACCTTAAGTTCAAGAAGAAACCAGGAAAACAACATACTGACATACACCTTTCAAAGCTTTGTCTCCTCTACAGGCAACTCAAATCTTCCCTATTAGTAGGCTTGTCTAAAGCCTTCTCTGGATCCCTTAACAATCTGTATATAATTTAGGATGGAAAGGCCAAAGGAATAACTTTCTGTGATAATGATTGTAACAGAAGTCCTTATCTACTAAAACTTGTAAGACTCTTTTTTCAGTTCCCTGGATTCAACCTGCAGACTTTGAAGACTGAAGAGGAAATTTAAACACAAAAAAGAAGCCATGGATTCTCTATTTAAACACAGCTTAAGATGCAAAATCAAGGCTACTACAGTTCTTTTTCCAAAATATTAAAATAAAAAAAACCCACAGAAAATTTCTTTAACATTATGTTGATTATCTATCATAAATTCCTGGAAATGTCAAAAAAATTAAGAATACATAAGGTCTAGCTAGAAAAAATGCCCAAAGTAGTGTCTCAAGCACGTCTTAATTTTGTATTTACATTTTTGGGGAACACCAGGAAAAGTCTCTTGTGGCACACATCAAGGTACTTTCCTTGTAACATGTCCCCATTTCGGTTAGACATGAATGTGATCTTCCCACAGTACAAACAAAGTTCTACCCTTCAGAAAAAACAGTTATAACATGATGGTGCTCCAAAGTATTCTGCTGTGTATATGCACACGCTTCTGCAAACTTCATTTATCATCCACACATTAGGCAAAATATGTTGCAAATTTATTGCATTGCCACAGGAAACAAAACGTACTATCTCATTATTCAAGTGTTCAAGCTTAATGTCCTTTCAGTTTTTAAGTCTACATTAGCAGCTTATATTAGTTTAAACTTACAGATAAACAGTAAATAAGGAGCTCTACATAAAAATGGCAACAGAGTATCTCCTGTGCTCCTTGCATCACACTGTTTTTGTCACTTTCAAACTTTCAGCCAGGAGTGCTTAATACATCTTCCTATTTGTTTTGCAGAGCTATACTACTCAATAGTTTGGTAATACAAGGTTTGACTGCTGGATGTTCCAATTAAATCATTTAGATGTTATGAAACATCAGACATTGCCTCTCCTCTCCCTTCCTTAAAAAAAAAAAAAAAGGAAAAAAGAAAAAAAGACACTTCTGGAATGTATTTACATTGTTTGGTGCAAGTAAAAAAGTAAACAGGTGTCTGAAATTGCCCTTGCAAATACACTGCTAACTAGTTCCAAGTAAAAGCTTCTCCAGATTTGTAAAATGTAGTACAGCTTGTTTTCATAAATTTCCTTTACCTGTATCTCTAACATTATTCCTAAAATTACCCATACTCAAATGTTTTCTGTTAAATTCAACATGAGTCTTTGAACACTGTACAGAGGAGTTCAGCATAAAAACGTATCACAAAGAACTGCATTTTAGAAATCAGCATTGTCATCATTACAAAACAGCATGGATTTTAAAAGCATGTAATTGATTTTCTTTTAAAATATTAAAGGCAACAATAAAAAAGCCACACAAAGTTTGGAATCTTGTTCTCAACGGCAATGGTTATTGTTAACATCTGCTCTAAACATGAGCTAGAATATAAACCTTAATAATGTGGATGAAAATTCCAAGATCCAATATGACTTTACAGAAAAAAATTCCGATTTGTACGAAATGTTCCATGTCTGTTATGGAGCCAAAGGCAATTTTTAGCTTGGTTAAATTTGAAAAGGAATCCCTGCGGTCTTGGCCAGCTCCACTCCTCTCTCTATCAAGCTGCATTAAAACAAGCAGGCACAAAAAAAGGCAGAGTGCCACATTAGTGCCATCCTCCGCCTGGTTCTCTGTGGCTGCTGGCTGCTCACTGAGCACATGGATTA
Organism: Machaerirhynchus nigripectus; assembly: GCA_013397975.1. Classification (NCBI taxonomy): domain Eukaryota; kingdom Metazoa; phylum Chordata; class Aves; order Passeriformes; family Dicruridae; genus Machaerirhynchus; species Machaerirhynchus nigripectus. The sequence continues at coordinate 481,893 of VZRQ01002121.1, forward strand.
TCTGACACCAGCTCCAAGCATCCCTGCTCTAGATGGCTGCTAGGGGACATAAAAGTGATAAGGGACACTGGCAAACACCAAACACTATGGGACAAGTTAACACAGAGGACATGAAGAGGCATCACAGGTCTCTCCAGTATTGCTACAGGCCTAAATCTCAGTCTAATGAAAGTAAGCAACCTTCTTAAAAAGAGGAGACTTAAAGCTGAAATGCCTTTCAAGGAAGTTACACATGCACAAACTGGAGAAATAAGGTAAGTGGTCTTCTACTCTTCCCCAACCAAAGGAACAAAGGAACAGGATCAGTCTTTTCCTTCACTTGGGTTCAGTGATTTGACTGTTGCAGTTTATCACTAGCTAATATTCAACGAGTTGAACAAAGACCAATCAGCCAGTAAAGGGAAAATTGCTAGAAAGCAAACATACAGGCAGGGTACCAAACTAATAATTACAGTATAACCACAGCTCCAGCACCACACAAACTGAGATAATGGGATTCACCTGGTCTTTCTAGGGAAGAAGCGCCTCTAACTGTGCTTCCAGATCAGCCCACACAGACCAACCACTTCATTTACTGACAAATGTCCATTATCTTATATTCTCTTTGTTAAATAAAACTATCTGCCTTGACAGGGGGTTAAAAATCCAGACTTCTAATAAAATAAGCTCCTAGCTAATAAAAAAAGCTCCTAGCTGAGAGCAAACCCAACTGTGTAAGACAGCCATCAAAATCCAGACTGTAGCTACCCTGCGGGTCCTTGAGCAGGGACTGCTTCACTTCCCTGCAAAGGGGAAAACCACACCCATCCCATCCCATCCCATCCCATCCCAAACAAAACAAGTCTCAGTTTATGAAACATGTTACAGGGTGACCACTGAGCATAAGGACTTCTGATGGGCTGCTCAGAGCACCAGGGAGTCTCAACACTTGCAGATCAGAAAAACTAGGAGCAACTCTATATTTAGCTGGCTCTTAATAAGGACCAGGACTACCCACATACTCCCAAGTAAAAGCTCATCTTAACAGCCTCTTGGTACAAACAACATCATATTGACTTTAGCTTGCTTTGTGTTCTCAAGCTGTAGCTAAAGACTTCAAAAGTGCCAGTCATTCACCTGAAATAATTTACTGCTTTTTCTGAACTGTTATTTTCAATTACGTCAGTGTGGCTTCACAGTCAGTGAAACAGGCTGGCATCCTAAAAACTACCAGACAGGCTGTAATGGCTTCTGAAACATTGTGTCTTATCACACTGATGAAATTCAAGAACAAACACAGAAAACCACAGAAAATCTTACCTACATGACATACTTAAAGTCTTCTGCAAGAATGGACTCTTCTGCACTCAAAATGCCCCTCTAGAGCAAGACCTCACATCAAAAACAGGAAGGCAAAGGATCCCAGCCTAGTTTCTCTTCAGAAAGGTCATAATCCATTGGTTCACCCATAAGACAAATTTCAGATTTTCCAGGAATGAAGCTGATGTTTTGGAACACAGAATGTACTAAACTACTCTTTTTACACAACCATAGAGAGATTATTCTCCCATTATATCACCCCAAAAAGTCATTGTAATGATACTTCTTCATGTTTCATATGACATTAACAAAGGTTCAACTAAAAGGTCTCCTGGAAGTCACCCTTTTTCTCCTTAGATGAGATTTTGATACCCAAGTTAGCCCAGTAAGTAACAACTCAAAGTTGAAATACTCAGCCTTTTTTTCCGGTATACACAAATTAAATTATGCTAATATATAGAATGCTAATACAGTTTCTCAACTTTAGTCCTCTGAGATTGTATCTGTAAAATATAAAGTCAAAAGAAAAATTAGAACAGATTTGAATATATTTGGACTGTGTAAAATAAAATATAACATAGATCTACCCCTAAATATACAGTTTACCTTGGGGGCTTTTGTTGGATTTTTATATATTTATGCATACACAGAGGTTACAAAATCAAAAATTGGCTTGAAAATCTGAACGTAGTAATAGAGAAATGAAATTTCACCATTTGACATTAGAAATTGAAGAAATCTGCGCTTTTCCAAGAGTTTTAGAACTCCACAAATTATTTCAAGCAACGAGATTCTTCTTGTATGGTTGTTTGGTGCTTAGTAGATAAAAATTATATTTATCTCTACCTCTACTTAAGTATCTTTACTATCACTGTGACTGCAAGGACTTGCCAAACTCGCTCCCCCCTTCATGTCTTTGCTACAACTGGTCACCCCTGGCATAGTTACATACTTTACAGGTTAAGAGTTTCATGCTTCTCCTGTCTTCAATTTTATCCTCTGCTCTCCATAAACTTCAACCTGCTCTCTTTCAGCCTTTGAGGAAGAAGAGCACTGGTTTTACACTTAAGAGAAAGGGTATTGATAAGACACATTTCAACAAAAATTAGGATTTGAATCTAAAGACAACTTCTCTCACTAGCTTCAGGAAGTGTTAGTATTTTGCCTCGGTTTCAGACTGAAAAATCATGCAAAGGTTTAATAATTTTTATAAACTGGACTGGTAAGACCGCCAATTTCTGACAGCCAATTGACTGGCTCAGCAAGTGTCATCCCACAGATCATCTCAGTATCTTTCCTTCCCGACTCCCTTTTTACCAAAGGGATAAAAAAATACAACAGAAATCTGTAAGATACCACGCTTAACTTCATCTGTTCAGGCAACAAGGGAAAACCAATAATCCAAAAAAAGCCCTCTCTCTTAAGATAGAAGAAAAACATATAGCACAGGGATTGTCTTCTACCTACTGGTGTCATACGGGGATCTAAAGAGGAAAAGTGTTTTAGTCAAACAACAAAGCAACCCCTCCAGCAATGCAGAAAAGCTGGTCTCGTGACTTCTTTACTGGAACCAACTTACATTTAGACACGAGGCAGTTCTACTGTCTCTCCCTTTCAAATACAATTTAGATTAAAAGCCAGTAACTTTACATACTCAAGTACTTCAAGTTAGTAAATTCTGAGAATGCTTGCAGAACTTCACATTGTCCCTCTATCATAACACAGTCTCTAATTATATGATCACTGTTTTAACTTTCTAGAGAAGAGACTGCATTACACTGTTTTCTTATCATTAATCAGTGATCATAAGTCTCTATGTCTTACTCATTTGACTAACCCAGAATACTCAACTTTCAGTTTCCCTTACTAAAGTTTTAATTGAATTAAACAAAAGGAAGTTATTCTTAAATATTCAAAATTGCTTCAGTGAGATGAGGGAGTGGTGTGACTTCCATTTTACAGACAGGGACAAAAAGTTAACAACCTGAAGTCCTCATTCCCTCTAGCAGAGACTTGCTTTGCTCCTTTCTCTCCAGCTTTCCTTTCCCAAATACAGAACACTCAGTTTTGTACTTCAGATAGTCATACAATAGGTACCAGTGATGGCAAATATCAACATGGTAAAACACACAAACATGCACTTTTCCATATAGGAAACTCTTGCAGACTTGTGAATGGATAACATGTTATGAGTTAATATTGAAACGACTAAGAAATCTGGGGAAAAGAAAGACGTCATGAAATCACTAATTCAGACAGAACATCTGAAGGTACTCAGCTAGCCCCCAAGAGACCAAATGATGCTCTGTGTGTAAACAGGAGGAACATTTTTCCTTTCCAAACACTCACAAGCAAAAGCAGATAAGGAGAGCAAATTTATCGAGAACGCTTGAGACAGTATATTGATGGAGACCACAAAAAGTACCATTGCCATGTCAAGCTTTGCACTGTGGTTGTCAAATGTGAGTTATTAAACTCAATCTTCTTCGACAATGGAAAGAAAATAAAGTATTGGCTTTTGCAGGAAAAAAACCCCAGTCCCTTCCTTGCACTTCTGGTTCACAGCACTTTTCTGGCCCTGCCTACCTGAGTGGATCAGCTAAATTACCACTTAGATACCTTGGAGAAGGAGAAAAGAAGACTTAAAAGCAATTGTAAGAATAAAGCAACTCAAACACAAGTTTTTAGAACAAAGCATCATTTATATCCCATGGGCACATATCAAATATGCCTTGCTTTAAGACCTACAACATCTGCTCTCTCCTTAGAATTTTTTTTTTAGTTAGCTATAGATAATCTCATATAAATACATGTGGCCTCAGAGAAACCAGCTGCAATACCCAAATTTTACGGAATGGAAAACATTTTGGGGATTATTTTCTAGCTGCCCCTTCCCAGACAGTCTCACTTATTCCTTCCTCAAGATGGACTGAGCTCCACTTACTCGTGTGCACAACTGAGACTTGACTCAAATACTGTGACTAGGCATACATACCATCATTGTATTTTCAACAGTAAAAACTCAGGTGCAACCTAAAGTTTAAATTCGAAGCACAAAGACTTAAAGCCTTTAACTGTGGACACTTCCAAGTTGTCAAAAAGAATAATAGCTATAAAAAGTAAATATGCACATCTCTCCTGTCATCTTCCACATCCTACTCAAAAGCAAATATAATTGAAAAACTATATTCTGCAAATGCATTTTCCAGTGTTGAATAACAAATTCCAAAAAACTACTGCAGTTAACATTAGAAAAAACCTTCCAAACTATTAAATGCACCATTTAAATTCAATGTGCTAAATACTTTTTTATTCTGACAGAGTATTTTGAAGCCTGACTCATAGTTTGGATTACAGTATGTGAGGCAGGCAACTGGAAATGGAAAAGCTAATGTTCATCAGCCTAGCTGTTTTCTATATACCGTCTTTATATTAGCATTTCAAAAGATCTATGAATTAGAAATCAGCTGTCTCCAGATGTGCAGTGGGACTCCAGTTACTCCAAAAAACCTCATGAATTATGTCAGGAAATCTAAGAAAAACTAATCAGTACTTCCAAATTATTTAATGCACTGTTAATTACTACGTTATTATAGCTTGCAAAATGCATTTTAAAATCACAAGTGATGATTTAAAAACGCTTACAGAAACACTTACACTTAGGGCAATGCACACAGACTCCTCTTAGGAACTGCTTATTACATTGGTAGTCAGCACCCCTACTATGGCAGATTTTGTGCATTTTATCACACCCATAACAACAACAACAACAAAATCTCTCATTCTTCTGTTTCTCAAAACAAATAAGCAATGTAAGGTTACAGTTTAGTTAGCCAGTGTTACCAGAAGCCAGGCAGAATATTCTTTTCTGGGTGAACGAGTGCTACTATCCATTCATATTTTGGCACAAGCTAGTTCATTAGCAGCTTGACAGTAAAAGCAGAACAGCAGCTTTCTGCAATAATGACCTACTGGGTTATTTAAATATGAAGCATGGTTTGGACACTGAAGAAAAAAAGTGAATATTTACACATATTACAAGTTTTCCTTATGATGCCTCAAAACACGTAGTTGAATACATTAGATAAACAAACGTACACGGTCAAAATAGAACTAATTTCCTTGGGAATAGCCTTCTGTTTTGCAGATGCATTAAAGGTTCCGAGTCTCAGAAGGAAGCACTTTGGAGAATGCTGAAGGTTAGATTTTGTTCTGTTTTCTCTGAGTATTTGTTGCAGGGAATACAGGCTCTTGTGAAGAAATATGCTTTTTTGTTGGCCCTCATTCTTCCCAGCAGGCAATAGCTGCTACTGTCCAGCATTTAAATGACCTTTGCCCTGCCCTCCTACTCTGTTTCCCTTAGGAATGTCATTCATCCTTTTGTAACACTTCGCAACTCATTACTGCCTTACTTTTTCCTGCCATTTTTGTTCTGGTCTTTAAAAGAGAACATATACACTGTTTCAGTCTAGGGGGAAAAAAAATTAAAAGGAAATCATTAGGACCTGGGAGAATGTCCAAAGACAAATATTCATGGTATACTTCAAAGTAATCTGAGTTTTTACCCATAAACTTACCAAAAGTAATTAGTGAACTAGTTGTAGTTACAATTAATTACCACATTAAATAAAAAATTTAAGGTTATTTCTATTTTTCCTCTTTATCTATTCTCTCTCGTCTTCATCAACATTTCATCATGCATTTGTAAAGGAAAAGGGGCTGCACCCCCACCCATCTCAAAGCGGTCTATGTGTGATCTTCATATACTCACACCTTTCCGTAGAAAACCCGAATATATTTAGGAGATACATAATCCTTATCTATACTAATAGTTTTCACAACATATTCTCACTGTTGCTACTGCTTCTTCTGATACACAGACACTGAGGAACAAAGGCAGACCTCCCGCTTTTGTAACACACCTGTGCAGCTGAATATTAGCAGAGACTGAACTTCTTTTAACAACCACTCCTCATGTATATAGAGGTACAGTATGTTTCTTTGAAAATCTCTTTGAAATAAGTACCTGAAAAGAATAATTTCAACTTAAGAGTCTAAAGTACAAAGGACTCGACCTCTTCAAAAACCATACAAGAATGTCATTTTCACAGTCAGCAATACAAACTACTAACATTTTCCTTGACTACAGTTCTTTCCATAGGAGTAGTAAAGATACTGGTACAAAGACACAAAAGTATCCAAAGATTACAGGAAAGTGGCAGCTGCAAAAGTGCAAAATTTTGAACTACTTTAGAACTCCTACATATTGAAATATACTTTGGCAATCAAACCTAACTCTCAGAAATACATAAAGAGGGAATACAAAGCTTAAAATAAGTGGCTTGAATAATCCTTCTAAAAAATAAGCATTACATGGAAACAGTTACAAAAACTTACTGTTACAAAAATGATACAAAACACTATAAACAACACATTGACAATTTGGTTAACCCAGTGAGATAGGCAGGATTGAAACAACTGCCAAAAAAAAGGGTTTCTAGAGGATATGGGCAGGGTGACACTAAAACAATTCAAAATTACAACTATCTACTGTGAACCAGCAACCCTGGAGGGAAAAAATATTTCTTCTCCTTTTCTTTTAATTCACCAGATTATTTCTCCCCATGCTGGTGCTACACACTAGCAAGAAAAATGAAGTCTTTGTTTCCACTTTTCCTTTTATTTATAGTTATGTGCCTCCCAGAGCTCACAGCCTCACGCAATGAAAACTGCCACTGGAAACATTGCAACATCATGTCAAATCACACAACCGGTTACTTCCATACCACGCCCAACTGTGGAAAATCAGAGATCTCTCCTATAAAAGGATAGCTGATATGTTGCACATGGTATTTCATTCTTTATGAAATGAAATCTTTTCCTTTCTGATTTTTTCAATCCCACTTAATAACACAGCTGTCAGTCTCCAGTGAGAGGCTTTCACACAGCTGTGATAGCCAGTTCCTGCCTAACACTGGGATTTAAAATGGGCCCTCCTGCAATCCATCTCTCAATTCAGAACATCTCAACTTTTGCAAACAAATAAGTGCAAAGATCAGCCCAAATCATTTACAGCTTTGCCAACTGGCTCCTCATTCCTCAGGCCGAAATCCTTGGCAGTTTAGCAGAGCTGCTCTTCTTGTCTGCCTTCCAGCTGCCTGCTGGGATGAGCAATATTTACCATCTTACTCTTCAATCAGAGGGCAACAAATAACAGCGTGAGTTAAAAGGGGACCAATTCCCATACCGGCAGGAGTATTTGAACTACTGTCTTCAGGGAAAAAATTCAAATAGCCTCCCACGTACTCACCAAAACTCAACGTTAAGAGAAGCTTTAATCTTTTTGACACAACAGTGAAAATCTCCAGCCAGTTCAGAGGAGAAGCAGTCAACAGCCCAACAGTGAGCATCTTCTCCAGAGCCCAGCTGCTGGCAGCACACAAACCTGCTCTGCCATGAGTTTTCTTCCTTTAAAACTGTTCAGCATTTCAGTGCTGGAACACAATAATGTGAGTCACTTTATTTGAGGGCATGGTTTCATTTCAGATTAATGGGGGGGAATAATTTTACATTTTACAATTACAGTTTTTTCTGTTTATATATGATCATTTAGGAATTGATATAGGCAGGCCTAGGTGCTTAAAAAGGACTGTAAAGGACAGGTAGGACGAAGGTTCAAGGAGCATTATACCCCCTCCTGCAACCAAAGCCAACTCGGCCTAGCTAGTAAAGTTTTAGTCCTCTTTTCAGTATGGAGATGAGAGAGGACCAAACCGTTTTTAAATAACACTGCTTTTACAAGCTGATAACGGCTTACACATTTTGATCACCTGCAATCAAAACCAACGAAAAGAAAAAATATTACAAATTCATCTCTGCACAACTCAACATGTAAGGTAAATCATGCACCACCTATCAGACAAACAGCAATTCTAAATATTCTAATTCACTAAATATTCACTAAATATTCTAATAATATTTAGTGTGATTTAAATGCCACTCAATTTTTAAACTGCATGAGCTATGGATAATTTATACAGGTTTCTCATTAAAGTATCCCATCTATTCTAACTACCTATAATGAAAGGTTTTTAGCTAACACCACATTACAAATATAAACTAAAACCACAAAAACATCTAATTAAGAACTGGAAATTGATGAAATCAATATGTTTGCCATTTTCTTTTACTAAAATAGGCACTTTTTAAAAGTAAAACACTGGAGGGAAGTAAAAATTAAAGGTACTGTGTCATAATATTTTATAATAACTAAAAAATTGAAACTTGAAAAAATAATTGAAAAAGTCAATGTATTTTAGCCTGTCTCGCTACAAGTCCCCAAAAGGTACAAAACAAGTCTGCTTTTAAAGGTCAAGATGATAGCATCATGCATACATGACGGCCCATACATTTCTCCCAGGTTTCAATAAAACTAAGAATAAATTTTACCCAAAAAAACCCTAAATATTTAAATTCCTTAATTTAAAAGTGATACTTCACCTTAGAAAATGTAGTCAAATGAAGCAGTCATTGAAAATGTTGTGCATTTTGGTTATTATGGGGCTTTACTTCAAGTAGAAAATCAGCTTAGAAACCACCCTCAGTTTTAAACAAAAATATTGGATGTCACAATTCATGGTTTATATCTGCTGTATCAAAATTCACCAAAAGGAACCCAAAACATGTTCTTCTATTTCTACTTTAGATAACTGTAGTAACTCATAATAGCATGAGATACTAATAGCTAGACTTCAAACAAGGAGAGCAAAACCTCTGAATTTTAACAGTTGTGACTATTAGTAGCACCAAAACATAATGCTACTTCTCTGATCACTTTCTCTGATCACTTGGACAAAATTTGACAGGATGTTTAACATCACCCTCTGAAATGAAGCATACACACTGAATTTTAGGAAACATTACACTACAGAATTTTTACAGCTAGTGTGCTAACTGGTTAATTCAACTCTTTCTATTCCACAGGATAAGACTTTCTACACTTAACCTCCAGATTTCATTAATTAGTCCAAAGTAAAGCATCGAGCTCTGTGGGGATATCATGCTTACTGACAGTCAATTCAAAGATAGCTAGACTTCAAAAGAAGCACCATGCTAAAGAGAAAAACGTTCTATTTGTGTACATGGTAGCAAACCAGTTAGAAGAAACCAGTGTATCTACCACATATCTTAGGAAACATTCATTATAAAGTTAAATTCATACAACAAAATTTTTAAAAATATGAAGAAATTAAACAGAAGTTTGATTTTATTGTAATGTGCATTATAACATAGAAAATCTAATGTTGAAACTATAGTTTACTATACTTAACTCACGGCACATTCTGTAGTTATTTCCTATGCACTTCACTAAGCTTTTGTTGATCTCAGCAGAGTAAACAAAAACGCACGTGTATCCAAGATTTTAACAACTGTATTATAAGAACATATAATGCAAGTAATTAAGGACTGCACATGAAAAAGGCTAAAGACAAGACTCTATGCTAGCTTAAATACAACTTTCTCTGCACATTACTAAAGCTGTATACATACAGCTAGAATAAACAAAAGACCATTTTTCTGTTCACTGAATGCATAATAGAAAAACACTTAAACATAAATTTTTAAAAAGTTGCAAACACAGCACACTATACAGGTAATCTAAAATTAAAAAAATCTGATTTATATTGCTGTAATCTACAGGGAGTTTGTAACCAATTTTGCCAAGATTTGTCTATGTTCTTTTAATATTCTCTTTGCCACTGGGAAATTTCTACTCATTCCATTTCATCAGTACGATGATTTCCATTTCAACAAGTGTGTAGATACAATCTTAAAAAACTCACTTATGAGTAAGCAACCTTAATTTCTTGTACTACAGAGTTCAAGAACAACATGTAAAATTTTTAAAATACTACACAATATACTTGTGTAAACGCCATCACTATGCAGTACTTCCATGTTTGAGATTTCTTATCACACCCACAAAAAGGATCTAAATGTGTTAGAAACTAAATGTTTTGTAAGTACACAAATTATACATGCTCATTTCATTAAAAAAAAGATATGCAGGGTTTCTGGAAAGACAAAAATACAACAGAAAACTGCTGATTGATGAATGAGATCTGCTCCACTCATTACTGAAAAAAAAACATATTTTTAAAATCAAATTAGGCCTCAAAATACAATTAGAAATATCACATCCAAAAACCAGCTCTGTTTGCTACTACTAGCTAACTCATAGCATTGCAAGTCCACTACTGAAATCAGTAATCTGTAATTTCCATAAGGAACCATAGAATCACAGAATGGTTTGGGTTGGGAGAGACCTTCAAGATCATTTAGCTACAACTCCTCTGCCATGGGCAGGAACACCTTTCACTAGAGAGGTTGCTCAAAGCCCCATCCCAACCTGGCTCTGAGCACTTCCAGAGCCGGGTCATCCACAGCTTTTCTGGGCAACCTGTTCCAGTGTCTCACCACCCTCACAGTAGAGGATTTGTTCCTAATATCTAGTGCAAATTGACCCTCTTTCAGTTTGAAGCCATTCCCCCATGTCCTATCACTCCACATCCTTGTAAAAAGTCCCTCTCTAGCTCTCTTGTAGGCTCCCTTCAGGTACTGGAAGGTTGCTCTGAGGTCTCCCTGGAGCCTTCTCTTCTTTAGACTGAACAACTATAGTTCTCTCAGCTTGTCTTCACAGGGAAGGTCTTTCAGACCTCTGAGCACAAAAAAAATATAAATACCTGCTTGTATAAAACAGTATTACTTTCAATCTTTGTTTCAGGTGTAATCATTTTTTGTTAGAAGTTAAGCATTAAATAAATCACATTTAATGTATTTAATAAATTAAAAATAATTTACTTTGGCAAGCTTTTTGTAAATTACAACAAATGAGATATCTAGTTGCAGAAGCTAGAGAAATGCATTATTTTTCTTTTACGGTACATGGATGTTTCCTCATTCCAATACCTAAATGCAGCACAAGATGATTTCTGATTCCCCTTAATCTTAGGTACAAAGTAAGTAAGCAGTGGACAAAGTTCTTTTAAAAAAGGAAAAAAATACTATTATATTAACTTCACAGATCAAGAACCAAAGACTAATTCAAGCTCTCTGGAAGACATTACTACAGCACCTAAAATTTTATTGCTTCTATTTTCTACTCCACTTTCCTGCTGAAGATTATAGTCCGTTTGGCAAAGACAACAGGAAAAAACCCCATGTGCTAGCTCATCAGCAGGCATAGTTCATAACCCGCCCATTAGCCTAAGCTGACTTTATCAGTAACCTTCAGCAGAAGACAGGGGTGATAACAGTTGAAATTGCTACAGATAAACCTATCAAGGATCATTATTCAGTGCACATGATTCAGAGACAAAGTGATTTGCCCAATGTCATATATTCAGCTTAAGAGCTGGAATTTAACAGTAGCTTACAGTCATAACTACAAGACAGCTTTCATCAATGCACTTTATTACTGAGGACAAAAAATTAAGTTTCTGAATTCATCCTGTAAATTTTATTTTTTTCTGAGTGCTTCCAGTCCTTCCTTCTTTTCCATAATGTCCAACTCCACCCAAGCCTACAAAGAGTTAGAAAAACTCCACATCTTACCAAGAATACTCTGTCTTGCAATATAGAAATTTTTTAAATTCACATACTGTCACATTTTCATATGGCTGGGCTGGGGAGAAACCTTGACCACAGGAACCTGAAACTGAAAGAATACTTCTAGATTTGGTCTAAAGCACTAATACAAGCTCATCTCTTTCAACAAATTCAGTTGGAGTAGATTCTTTGTACCCATCATAGTATGCTTATTTTGCCATTCTTTTAAGAAGTATTGACTCATCAGCAAAGAAAAAACCCAGCCTGATAGGGGGAAACTAAAAACAGGGCCTTAGCTGTGGACAAACAGAACTAAGTTGTATACAACCACCATTAAGGAGTTTGTTGAATACAGCACTGGACAAAGATTGACTTTGCTTAGTATTTCTCTTTCCATCTGCTCATAAAACAAAAACAAAAAGGGGCATTTTTTTCATTTAAGAAATCTCTAATTTCATTACATAATGATTTGCAAGTACATGATTTTCAATACATGTATTTGAGCTTACCACAGCAAAGGATACTGGAGATGGTTATCCATCTATGTTGGTTTCTCGAATAGTAAAAGAACACAAGAAAACAGCACCATATAAAGACCTCAACCACCATCTGTAGCACTAAAAAGGTGCCTGCACTTACATAAAACCAAATCATGCACGAAAACTGCCAATATCATAAGAAACAGGACAGTGTAGGACAGATAATGTATTGAGAGGTACCTTGTGTGGTGAACCCTGACTGAACACGTAATATACCAATCAACATTTATGAATGTATGAATAGAATGATTATTAAATGTAGTAGGATACTGATGGTGTTGCTGTGCCTCCATCTTCACATACAGGTTGAAGCAAAACCAAATTCCTAGTACAACCTATCATTTGCTCCAAAGGAAACAAGTGTCATCCTACCCCTGAAAACATGTTATTTTGACAGCTTGCTACACTTATTGCAATGGACAGTAGGATAAGCTACTCTGGTAAGAAACTTTAGCAGAGAAGGAAAAAACAAATGAGTGGTATGTAAAATGCATCATGACTACGGGAGACAGCCTTGTGAATCAGATTCAATCTAACTCTCTTTGATCACTCAAATGTACTTCTTGAGAATTACAGGTCTCAACTCCCCATCCACTGGAAACAGGGTCTAAATGGTCATCCAATTCACTGAATATATTTTAGAAAGTACTTTTGTATCATAATATAATCTTTCCACTAAGGGCTCAGACTTCAATGGCAAGGAAAAAAACACCAAGAAGAAATGGTGAAACTAATAAAAGATTATTTGTTGTCACTCTTCTCCACAAAAACTTATGAGTATTTGCATCACTTCTTTTATAAAGAAATATAACTTGCCATAAGTTTATCCACCAAGTGAATGACTATTAAGAAACTAAAAAATTCTTATTTGATAATAACTTATTTGCCTTTTCAACAGTTGTTTACAGAATGTGTATACTAAAACTAATTTTCAGTATCTTCACTTCACTTACACACTTACAGAAAACAAGAAATAGTAATTTTGCTACTATAAAAATTATTACTTAATATTTTCCCACTACTACTAAAGTTAATGTATTTTTAAAAGCCATGTTTGTTATGTTTTAAGTTGTAACAAAAACCTGAAATCTTCAAGGCTTTTTCCTTATTTATACCACTGATGACTACCAATTAAACCTATTTTACAGCCTTCTCCATCTAGATATTAATTTATAAATAAGACCAGTCCATTCAAGAGGAAGGCAGCAATTTGCCTAGTCAGTCACTGCCACACCTCAAAATATTTTAGGGGCAGGAACTACAGAATAGCTCATTGCTCCTGTTCCAGTAATTTCCAAAATAATCTGTGAGTTGGAAATATTACTACAAGAAACAATTTCTACAGTTCTTCAATCTTAAGACCTCCCTTTCTGACACATCAGGTTTTCATAACACAAACATTTCTCACCCATATCTGTCAATGAATATTTAATCTCACATTATTTTATACTATAGGGTATTGAGTTTTAAAAGGTTTATAGAAAAATAATATGAAATCAATTTTGAGTATTGAAACTACAAATTATTTTTGAATACAAATACAATACTGAAAGCAGATATAAGTTATCTTAAAAAAAAATAAGATGGTACAGGGACTCAAAGTGCCACATGGCACTGACTTGTTCACCCAACCAGCATGCTGACAGCTCTTTCCTTTCCACCTTCTCTTTGAGTTAATGAAATAGACTGATCTTCATCTGAGGAATCCAGGTTAATTCACGTACGAACAGTCATTCATTGAAAATTTGTTTGCTTAAAATTATGCCCTCTAAGGTCACTGAGATGCTTTTCAAGAAGCAAGAAAGATAAAACGCTCAAAATTTTAAAACTCCAACAAGAACAATTTTCTTACTGTGAGTCAAAACCTGCTTAACATACAGGGAATTTTGGAAACATTTAGCCTACAATTACTATTCAGCCTACAGATGATCCTTAGCTATGGCTAAAGGCTTTTGTGCCTGATTAAAAATTTTACTTTTTACTTACTTTATATCTATTTCAACTCTATTATATCATAATTTTAGCATACTACCACTAGTGGCACTTACAATGCTTACCACATTGAGCATTTAAAGCAATTTCACCTTTGAGAAATTAAGGAGAGAAAACTGTCCTTCATGCTGATTTGGAGGCACCCGTTGTAAAGTAATATTAAATGTAGCAGATTTTCTTGAATCACAGATGCATACTAGCCGTGGTAGTTGTTTTACTCCCTGCTGATTTTCTACTGACCTTTCACAATTGACTCAAATAACTTTTTCTTTTTCTGGCATGGCCTGCACGAGAGTAGAGACAACCTACAGCTCCTTCAGCCTCTACCTGGGTGGACAGTGCCCACTTTCCACAAACAAGAGCTGAACCGTCTACAGCCCCACACACTGAGAATAAAACATCTATGTATTTTGGGAAGCATTCAAGGTACTGAAATACTGGGTAGGGGTTTTTTGCTGTTGTTATTTTAAGTGACTGTCCTATTTCAAGGGGAGTTTTTTGGTTTTGAAGAAAAAATAACTTTTGAAGGAATTCTCAACGTAACCATTTCCCTCTAGAACGGATTTCATACTGTGGCAATTCAGAATTAGTTCACTCAGCTGCGGAGAGGCAGGATTTCAGACACTCGCTATTTTTCAGAGGCACCTATGGGCTACCTGCAGTGGGTCCCTTTGGAATACATCATTGGGAAGCCAAAATCACAGCTCAGGTATGTGATCAAAGCTGCAGTATCTAGTATCTTAACAGCCAAGTCTTTGCCAGTCTAGCAAAAGACCATAAGAATATAAACACAGTTGGGTCAGAAAGTAAAGATTTGATGTTGCCCAACCAACAGTAAAAACAAGCTTCTGCAGAAGAGTGTTATGGGATACATACACTTCCTGCTGCAAAAAATATGCCTAAAATTAGTTTCAGAAACTAGCATTTAAATTAAGATCTCTCACCAATAATTGTCATGGAAAGCACACTAAATTTCAACAAGAGCAAGTGTGAGGCAAAGATTCCATTAATAAACCTTATCGTTAAATCTACTATGATTAAGTCTACACTCACAAAGGCTACTGCTTATTAACAGATCTTTCTCATCTCAGCAACGTATTAGCTTAAGAGATAGATGAACAGCTTATTTTTACTGTTGAAACGCTGGAGGCTACATTTAGTTTTTGACAGTGACACAGCTGATGTGCCTTGGTGGCACATTTCATTGCAGTGTTACCATTACAAACTGGAAAATCCAAACTCTAAAAGCACACACAGGAAAACGCTGGTGGATATGCTTAGCATTTAACAGTCCTGTCTATTCAAGGATGATTCACTTCAGAGAAGCTTTCAGAACAATGTCACTTAGAGTAAGAATTTCTCCTAATTTTGCCAACCTTGGACTAAGCAACTTTCAAAGCAGAGTAGTGATGTAAGCTAGACTCCAGTGTTTTGGGTTCCACCTCCAGCCAAGAACAGGCTGGGTCATACACTGGTAATAATCCTGGCAGCACTCCTCTGCTTCCAGTACTGCCAATACTAATGAAACAAAACTAGACTCAAGAGGTTTCTTAGAAACTTCATGTTAATGCTGCCTGGCTGGAACTATCTCTAATGCTTGTACTAATTATCCCGGAGTAGATTAGACCAGAGAGTGCCAAGCCAGTCCAGCAGACCTTTCTGTGCACACTCTGCTGGGTGACTGCATTTCCAAACTCAAAATTATATTAAATGGTTCACACCAACAGAAACTGCAACAAAGTCATGAGTTTAAAAATCACTATAGCTGAAATAAGACAATCATCACTGATGCACTCTGATTGCAAGAGATTAAAAATATATAAACTCAAGCAATACATAAAAGTGATTCACATAAAAAATAATCAAGTGATTAAAAAAAAGTAATTTTATTTTTAAAAAGGCAAGCAGTAAATACACACATGAAAACCCTAATTTTCCATTTTATTTGAAATATTGCACAGCGTAAATGAAGAACGTGCAAAGAGAACAAAGGGATGGTTTCTACACGCCAGAAGTTCAGCTTTCTAGTGCCAACATTTTATATGGCCCATTACAGGCCCTTTTATTTCCTCATCTGCATGTGTCAAGTGGAACAGTTACTCTTCATCTAGAGCCATGATGAGTATGCACTTGTACTTCTCAATAATACTACATTTGTAGAGCCTCAGTTGTTCCCTCTCCTTGGAGGTAGAAGACTGAGGTTCTATTTTACTTTTTAAAAAAAGAAACAAGGTAATATTACACTGCTCAGTGATTCTTCGCAAATACAGATTTACTACCTAAGCTTTCAAACACTTTGTGCTGTAACATAAAGCACAAAAAATTTAATCCTTTTTTTTCCTTTTTCTACTACCTAGAAAGAACATACTTGAATAGGAAAAAGGCTAGATACAATGGGCAAGGCCATATGAAAAACTGAAGTCCACGTACATCTCAATGTACTTTGATATTAGTACTTTTAAGGGAATAACAGTAAACTAAAATTACCGCTTCTGTTATTTTTTCCTTCAAATTCAATAGCAGACATATAATCCCCACAGGATCACAGAGATACAGCATACCTGAAACATAATATTCAAAGTTATGTATGCTTCTAAAGCTGTCCTTTTAAAAGTAATTTAACTTGTGAAAAAAAAAAACCTTAATTTATGATTTGCCAAATATTAGTTTCTTTCAAAACAACAGTGCTCCAACATCTGAAAGCATATCCCAAGAGATACTATTTTCTCATTAAAAACAGAAGTCAGAAACAATTTTCTCATAAATTAATCTCATCTTTACATGAGGAAAATGAGAAGAGAAATATCACAGCTAAGCCAACACAAACAACAAATGTTATGTTCCCCATCTGATAGTCAAAAAGTAGAGGAAAACCACACTTTGAGCCATGGTTAATTAAGTACTTTCTAGACAAAATATGCAATCAGAATTATTTTATCTCATCAAATTATTCAGAGTGGATACAACAAAGGAGATTAGGAAAAAAAAAAGAAAAAAGTTTCTATTTCCATAAAAAACATCATTCATACCTGCAATACATGATCCAACATGGCATGAGATCTAACCACCAAACCACAGACGTCTTGGCATGGATTTCCCCTAACCTCTACTAGAGCACGGAAAGCAATGACAAAACAATTCTCTAGCTCAATGACCCAAGCACTTGCCTGGGATGTGAACAGTTGGGTTTTAATCCTTTTTCCAGTGAATATTTTATTTTCACAGAGCGGAACAACTTCAGTTGTTCCCCTTTAGAAAGGGGGCCAAAAGTCTACTTGATTAAGCCACTACAATCACTGGTACCAATCTTCAGAGTACATTAAATACCGAACCAAAAGCTGATTTACCTTAATTAAGATGATTCACTTTAGGTAGATTTAATGCATACTGACAAAATGACAAAACAGAAAAAACATGGGACTTCTGTATCCAGTATAATTTTTTTCAATGCCTTTCAAAAACATTGCATGCAAAGACAAGAATCAGAAAGTATAAAATATTTTCTAGCCCTCAATCTAAACAGCTAGCCAAGATTACTAGATCTTGCTGACTCATCTTCATTGGAAAGACAAAATGAAATTCAAAATAGCATTTACCAAGAATAGTCATAAAATCATGATTTTATCCAAAACTAACATGACCAAGAAACAACACCCATATATACTTTGCAATTTGTTGGTGCTGTCAGAAATTACTCTGCTCCCTAGCGTGTTGCCTGTTGCCTTGATGGTTCATGCAAAGCTCTGATGCATTTCTTCCTTCTTATTAATCCTCTCTCAAAAATTCCACGTTTCTTCAGGCGCACACCAATGACCCAGCTCTGGTATTTATGGTCAGTTTTATCAGTCTTCATAGAGTAGTCTTCCCTGTTCCAGACATATTCTGCTGATCGGTGCCTTTAGCAGCAGTTTTATTGCTTCAGCTACCAGAGGAACACTCAGACCAATGTCCCTCTAATGAAGGATATCTACTGCACTTACTGATTTTTACCAGATCTGTTTTTATGGAAGCCATTAACACTCCTCTGTATTCCAACAGAATATTTTCCAGTGTATATTTTAATAGCAAAGCTCAAAACTGCAATTTAATTTCTATAGCTACAAATTCCTGAAAAATATAAACACAGTCAGTGTTTACGTAAGACCACTTTGGACAGATTTCATCCATTAAATTTTATATGCTGAACAGATGAAAGAAATCTGCAAAAAGTATTCTTGTTTCAAAACACAGCACAAATCAAATGCTATTTCATCCATCGAGTACCACTACCTTCTCCAAAAACAAAGCAGTTTGGCATCTAATGGTACATTCAGCCTAAACTTCAATAATTGGAATCCACACCCAAAACCAGAGCTCTGTGGTACTGACAAAGCCCCAACAATTTGGTGCCAAGTTTGGCCTTCTTTTACAAAAGCAAAGAGTTTTTCTTAAGTTAAAAAAGCCACACTCTCACAAAAATTTCATTGCCTCTACCTCTTTCGCAAAAATGAAACATGCAGAAAGAATATGAATCTCTGTTTTTAAATATAATAATGCCTTCAAGTCTAGAAAACCAGGGCATAACTTGATTTTGGTTTATACGAAGTCTTAAAAATTCTTACTAATGTTCTAGTTGTGAGCACCAGAGGTATTTGACTTCCCAAGAATTAGATGCTGGTCCCAGGAAGATGTGGGGTGCTAACCTGACATTACAAATAGCAGTAGTTAGAAAAGAGAGCACGATGATTTCCTAAATGAAACTGCAGCCAGAGTCCAGATCTGAGGGTGAAGTTACCTGTTTAAGCACAAAGAGGATTTCTCCAATATCACAAGGTATCTTATGCAAACAAAACTTACTAATTCCTGAAAGCAACTACTTTAAGGTTCGCTTGAAACACATTTACCATAGGTGAGATTATGCTGTGGCTACTGCATTCTGGGCTAAAAGGTTTTTCGAGTTGTAAAACGTCTAATTAAAATGACCAAGTTAGTGCATGGTTTGATTCAAATAAATTACCTTGAACTTCAATCTGGCTATGTGCAACTGGGCTCCAATCTGACTGTATCTAAGTGAAGCAGCACCGAAACCCCTTGTAAGAAGATGAAAAATTCCATATTCGCAGAGATTTCTTCCAAGAACTGTACCTCTACATAGTGCAAGTCCATATCCTTCCACGACTGCAAGTACAAAACTGTCTCTGAAATAATTTTATATCTTTTTTACCCATTTCTAACATAAGCTCTTACTTGTGAACTGAGCAGTACACTACAGACAAAAATACACACCCACCTAGGCAATCACAGCCTACAAACCGCAAGAAGAGGGGCAAAAAGCTCATGAAGCAATCTATCTCAGTAACTCATGTAACTCCCAACAACACCAAAAAACAAGGAACTGTGTGGTAGAGCCTAACTGCAGACATTACAAAATCTCCAAAAGGAGTAAGGATGCCACGTTACATAAAATTTTACTCAGAGAATATTTTAAAAATGGCACTTTTTATGTAAAATTCTGATTGCTGCAGGGAAAAAAGGAACAAACACTTCCTGACAGTTGAGCTGTTTTAACTCATACCCCCTTCTTCCTTGGATTCCTTTAGTGCAAACTCAGCAAATTTGAAACAAGTATTACACTTAAAAAAAAGAGTCTCCCTATCAATCACTACATATGTAATTACAAATATTCCTTATTTAACTGTGTAAGACATAGTATTTAACTTTTTATTTTTAAATTAAAAACGCCACACCACATTTGTATGGACTGCAGAGGATAATCAGTTTCTCTTCTTTGCCATTTAAAATAAATTTTGATGTCTTTCATGATGTTCCATTAAATGGTAGTGTGATAAAAAAAAACAAATAAGAAAGCATAAATGACATCAGTTCCCTGTTGCAAGCAACACAATTCTGAATTAAATATATGAAAAAGTATGATTTCCTGAGAAAAGAGCATAAACCCACAACAGGAGCTGAAGTCAGAAATAAGTTTTCCTTGACCTTTATGTTTCTTTCTGGGTTCAGAGGTTTCAGTACAAGAAGATAAAGATTTATTGAAATTGTAAACTGCTTTGGGAACCCATTTAAAGAAACAGCCCACTAGTTATTCTATTTCTGCACTGAAAAACCAATTTCCTTACTAGTTAAAGTAAACACAAATCCCCCTTACAAGACAAAAATAATGTATTTTGAAAACATAATTCTGGAAAGATAGTTCTCCTTTTAATGGTATTACAGAAAGGTGAGCTGCTCCAACAGATTGAAAGCATACTGAAAATATTCCATTGTTTTGCTTGGAGAACATGTACCATAAAATCCATTCTTCTCATCACTGCGACTGAATTCAAAAGAATAGATTGCAACCATACTCTGTAAGGCTAGCATGATGTTTAAATCCTTATTTTTAGTTATTACTAACTGAAGAAATAGAAAAAAGACTGAGGAGACATGGAAGGAAGATGAAAGAAAATGCCATCAAACCAAAATAGTCACAGATTATGTTTATTTGTTCTTCCTTCTTTGAGAATCTTTTTCAATTTCCCAGCAATTCCTAGGACACTAGCCCCCCTTTTCCTATATTGAGTTCATTGAATGAAATATTAGAATTTGTAGCTTTATTGGTTCTATAAGAAAAATGAGAATACACTATTCATAATAAAACAGACGTTTTCAGAATCCTGTGAAGAATCTCAAAGTGCTCGAGAGACATGCCAGAAGTAATCCTTAAAGTCCTGAATGGAATTCTTTGACCATTTTGGAACTGTACTAGTCTAAATGTCACATAATACATGACACACTATTACAAAATAAAGAATGAAAAGTAAAATACACAGTATTCAAATACACACATACTGAAGGAAACAAGATGGCATGTGAGTCAACACACTTAAATTTCTTTCTCACCTCTTGTCTAGCCAACACCTCCATAGCAACTTTTCTATTTTGATGCTCTCCAAAACCTTCCTCAAACATCAAGCTACCTCTTCAACTTGCTCCTGCAACACTTCCCCCTCACCAAGTCCCTAATTCAATTGCAGTGAGCCAAGAGTCACTTGCTTGATCCCATTTCCTCTGTAATATTTTATCTAATCGGTCTATTGCTATGTTCCAAGCCTACTACCACAGTTTGTTTTCAACAACACTATCCCTCTTCCTCCCTTACTACTTGACCATTTGGGTCTTGATCACCCATCAGTACTGAAATTTCTCTGTTTTTCAGCCATCTCCTTCCAAAGGCCTTCTGCCACCCTTTCAATGAGATAAGTGATTGCTTTCATGCCTCAAGGGTAGTTGTGTGGTCAGCTCTTCTGCCACTCTCTCCAAATATAGGGTCACACTTTCCATCTCCTGGACCTGGTTTGAATCCTACATTGGAACAAGTTCCCCAGGGAAGTGGTGGAATCACCATCCCTGGAAGTGTTCAAAAAACAAGTAGATGTGGCACTTCATGATATGGTTTAGTGGTCATAGTGATATTCAGTCAAAAGTTTGACTTGACAACCTTGGAGGGCTTTTCTAACATTAATGATTCTATGATCCACTTCCTCTGTTCCTCCTCTGGTGCTGTCTGAACACGTCTGGCAGGAATCCTCATGTTAGGCTGAATTCTTCCACTACCTACGGCTTTTTTTTAATTCCTCCAACTCCACTACCTCAGGAGTTATGCTCAGGAGACAGACACAGCTTAAGCTCAGTAGTGTTAGAAGAGCCAAAACAGAACAGAAGCAATATATGTAGACTGCAGTGATGGCCAAGGCCACATTATTGGCATAATGTTCTTTGTGTTCTTTAAATTCTGGTCTATAGACTCCTGATTGCCTGAAAGATTATCAACAATAGCTTGGGAAACAACCACAAGAAGATTTTAATCTGCATATGCACAATGGCAAGGAAACAAACTGTTATTTTTATCTACCTCATTCTATATTTAAAATTTAACCTAATTTTATTGGGTTGCAAACCAGGAATTATTGCATTTTTTAAAAAAATCCTTTATTCACTCTTCCTCCCCCACCACAAAGTGATAATCATTTCAACTTTTTCCTTAAATTCTAAGTACTGTGGTAGTGTATATAGTGAATGGAAATTCAGATCAGCGTTTCTCAAGTTTAAGATCTGTCTTCTGAAAGATTATCTATTCGTCCACTTATTGACTATCCCTGCCCTGCTTAGTCCCAAGACCTAAGAGGATTACAGAACCTGGTGGCAAGGCTGAAGGCTTGTTAACTTAATAAGGCTGTGGATTTAAAACTGTGTTAAATTAAACAGGTTTTGAAATGGCTTAAGTCTGCTAGTGTGGATAAGATTTAAGAGTCTACTCTCTTTATCTAGCTCATGAGAAAGACCATGTGAGATAGAAGGGCACTGGCACACATGAACAAGTGAAGGTCCATGAGACATTGATTTTCTTTTAGCAAGCTCAGCTTCAGAATAAAAGCTTCTTCGCTACTCAGGGGCACATTACCACAGTGCAGTGAACTCAACTTCACTGGATTTGTTTAAAATAAGCTTCTAGAACAGCTATGCCCTATATATGCCAACTCAGATCATCATCTGATTATCTTTTTTTCATTTTAACACTTTTTAAAGTCAGAAGTGCTTCATTCTTACACATTTTTTTAAATATAAATAAAATAGAGACTACAACCTAAAGGGCTAAGATAGCATACCAATAAAGAATAATTGCAGAAACATGTTTAAAAGTATTCAGTATTGATGTTCTGCCACCTCTGTGCAAGTAAGACTACACTCCTCTTGAGTTCAGCAGCTTGAAAGTCTGGTGGAAATGAGTACTTTTGTCTTTAATCAGAGCTTTTCAAAAGCTTGTCTTGTAGAACTGTGGTTCACACAAGGTAAAACAGTGGTTCAGTTCTTTAAAAAACTTTCAGTGCACATGTATATTTTGAAAGCTTATATGCTGAAAAAAGGAAGTCAAGAGAGGTAATATACACATCTTTCCTTTATAAAAAAGGGAAAGCAGAGCTATCTCGTCTTTCTGCAACTCTAATGCCATGAAATAAAATCAGTTTTATTAACAAAGAAATGCTAAAGACTGAGGAGCACTTCAGGTGTTACGAAGTCCAACAGGACACTTAATGCCAGGCTTATCTTCTGAGCAGCACTGGCAGCAGTCCTTCACTTGAGAGAGAAGGAGAATGATATCTATATTAATATTTAAACAACACTGAAATGCTTACCTTTGATCAAAATGCATTTATGATTAATATTGTACTTCCCAGCTAGAAACTATAAAATTATACTTTCCACATTTACAGAATATAAAAATGGACTACCTATATTCGACTCTGAAAAACCAAGGAAGATACAAAGAACAGTTAAACACCAGAACAGAGTTTTAGTTCAATTAAAAACAAACAAACAAAAAGCAAGCAGAAATTTATAACATATTAAAAAAATTAGGTGTGGAAGGTGGAGCATATCAGCAATATTTCAAACAGAATTACTGTGTGAGAGGGATGGCACACAAGAGAATCTTGTCCTCATTTGCAGGAGATCAAACACACTCTTGCAGGTTCTGGCTTTTTAATACTTGAAAATTTAAGTGCTTATGCTGAGGGGGGCAGAGGGGATTAATCAAGAGCCAAACAGGATAGGAACAAAGACCTAGACAAGAAATTACTTAAAATTCTGAAGTGTTTATACTCTTACACTACAAAAACTTAACTTTGGACAATAAATCACATACTTGAGTGCCACAAGTGTAAAATGAGAGTTACAGTCCAAAGCTTCTAAGGCTACAGTGGGTTGCTCATATGCACCACAGTTGACTTTCACACAGCTAGCAGACTCACATTCTGAGACACTTTCACAAGAGTGTCTGTAAATGAAACACTGACTTCTGTGTTTTACTTTTCCTTCAACGGGAGAATCCAAACCTGTAGGTTTCAAGGAAACACTGAATGACATTTTAAAGATATGTATATAAGCATCACATGCCTAAAGAATTCAAAATACTGGACACAACTTCTTTCTTTGGAGTGATTTCCCTTATCTCCAGAGCATCTTTCTGAGTCCCAAAGATCTCCTGACATTTTAGAGGATGCAAATGTGAAAAAAGGCTTAACCAATTACCTATGTGCTGACCAGCTCGGGTTCTGCACCAAACTGCATGGCAGCTCCAGCAATATCCATGGGAAAGGGATAGGTGACATGCTCAGTACAGCAAGGCTCTAACCAGGATGAGTCCCAGTGTTCAGTCTGACAGTCAGAGGACAGTGCTGTCATCTTCCCCTCCATACCTAAGAAAGATAAGGAGTGCAGAAAAGAGCTCTTGGATGTGTGACTCTCCCACCTCAGGACCACTTGCTTTCTAAAATTAATGCAGCTCACCTCAAAGCAGCAATTCTCAGTCCAAAAAAAAAACTGCTCTCCAAAAAGACTCTGATTTGGTGATGTGAAAAGAAAAGCAAAGAATTTGATCTAGCTCAACTGACCCAAGAATTCACTGCTGATTTTCCAAGATGAGTTTTTCTGCCTAACACAGAGGGATCTGACAGGAAATGAGCTTTAACAGATGCACACTTTTCCTCCATGAAAGCAGTAACGAGGTGTATGCATGAACAGGGCTGACCAGATGATATTTCAGCTTTAATTACTGAGACACATTCTTGCCCACACTAGAGGATACAGTCAATGATTTAAAGGAGAAGAAGAAAAAAAAGGAAGAAAAAACCCAGGAGGCTAGGCAATACAGTAATATTAACTTATACTCTATGCTCTTCATGTATTTGGCAGCTCTTACTCATATATACTACAAGATTGTACGTAGTCCACATACTTCAATAGAAAATTTTCTTTCTTATTGTTTATTTTTTGTTCCTTATGTCTGACACAGTCAAGGACAAATGGGACACAGAAGGTAAGAAAACTGTATGTTTTCTTTTTCTTGGAAGTAGTACAGTAAGATCAGAGGAAGGAGAACGTTTGAATAAAGGACAACAATGGAGCCAAAGAAAAGACCAAGGAAGGTGTTAAGCGTATCATAAGGAAAAGGCCAAATGCACTGCAAGGGCAAGTTCATTGAAAGAAAGACAAACAACTGATCATAACAAGTTTCCAGTTTTATTATCACAGCTGCAGTTTAAGGCTTTCTGTTCTCTGCAGTTCCTATCCACGCACTAAACACTGAAGTTCAATTAAAAACCATTTCACTCTGCTAAGGGAGAGGGGAGAAGAAGGATCTCTAGCCGACCCCATCCCAAGCAGCCCCTTCAGCTCTCCACACCATACCTGATGCCTATTAAGCCACCGAACACATCGCAGAAAGCCAGACACTATGCACAGAGAAACACAGCAACAGCACTACTAACTGACTTTTCTAACCAGATCCTGGATCACCTATGTAAATCAATTTTATTGGTATTTGATTTTTGTGGTAATATGAGACAAAATTCAAGGACTTTTATTCTCTCTAAAAAAACCTGCTTCCCTTCACAAGCCCATTAAAAGTAAGGGCTTGAGTCTTACTTTTTATGCAGAAGTTTAAATTTTCTGAATGATCGAAGCTTTTTGAGTAGAGCAATAACCTGCAACTCACTGGCCACATTAAAGTGGAGGAAAAAAAGACACCATTTTATTTCACGTAGGTGGTTTTAAACAGATCTACATAAGTGGAGGAATATTAAACTGGAAAATTAAGGGAAATAGAGACAGCCCTCTCTTCCACATGAAGACAAAGCAACTATATAAAAGTATCTTCCACTAATACACCAAAAAACAAAACAAAACAAAAAAAGAGCTTGTAAACAAATTTAAAAGGGATTTCAGATTTCAGGATCACATGTAAATAATGTAGACTTCTTTTTTAGTTTATAGATCAGTTTACTTCAAAACCTAATTGTTCTCTAAATAAAGGATTACACTAGTTTGGCAGCTATTTTATCAAGCAGATTAATGTTAATTGGCAGGTTCAAGATAGCTATGCAGGTTCAAAGTATGGAATTAAACATTTCTGTATTACCAACACAATTCACATTAGATATTCTCTTCTTATTCTTTTCAAAACACACTTAAATTTACACACCAGTGTGCCAGTAAGATGCAGATTTCCCTAGCTGAAGGGTGGATTACCACTTCCACAGATGTTTCAAGTGTCTGGCTTTTCCTGACTGAGGCATTCATGTGATTTCCTATTAAACATCCAAACAAAATTAAATCCCCTTAACAATGTGACACTAAGCATTGCACCATCTTTGGGACAGGAAATGGATTATGAACAGTTCTCCAGTAATGTGGAAGTCAATGATTTAGAGTTAACAGCAGGATATACTGACCTCAACTGAGACTGTGGAACCATTGTAAAACACCCGTGGATACATCCAAAATTTTAAAAAAGTCAGTGTCTGCCCTGGAGAGTATACAGTCTAAATAGTGAGTCAAACAAAGAAAGTACTATCAGTCATATCTGCAGATGGGAAACAGAGGCACAAAGAGCTTTGAGTGACTCTGTGCAAGGTCACAAAGGATGTCTGTAGCAGAGCTAGGAACTGAGCCCGGAAGCTCTCAATCCTAGCCCAATGCCTTTGGATGCAGAGACAGTTCTTCCTTTTGATTATCCTTCTTCTCTACCTAATTATCTATGTCTGAAAGGGAACACATTAACATCATGAGAGTCAGTCTACTTTCCTTTTATATTTATGATCTCCATTACATTTTCTCTAGTTTCACATAAGATACAAGAGTGTTACACAGAAGTAATTAAAACTGTACAAGCAATTGTAAACATAAAAGCAGAATGTGGTATCTCAGCAAGCATGAAAGGAAACAAAGGCATGCATATACGATTTACAAAGACTTCACAAAATATTTTCTAATGATCACTCCAGAACATGAAAAGGTGTCTATCTCCAGATTCTCAAATGTTACTTGGGAACTTTCCCCCCCATTCCTTCTTCTTTCCCCAGATTTATATGCTGAGCATGATGCCATATGGTACGGAATATCCTTTTGGTCGGGGGGGTTGGGGGAGGGTTCAGCTCAAAATCAGATACCATCAAGTAATGATTCTCCAGCCTCTCATCACAAATAAAAATCATGTAACTAACTGCACTACCCACTGGTTTTTTGCATATTTCTACAACTACTTTTTCCCTTACATGGGTATAATTTACAATCTGGTCTATTATGACAGTGGGAACCTCCTCTAAGAACACCCCTCCAGCAGATCTTTACTGATACATTTCTTTGTAGTATTTTATTCCACTAACTCGTTTCAAGACGATTTAAACATCTGTTCCAACCTACACCTGCTGCTATGCTTGGCAATCCCCATATCTATTTACAATAATGTAGTAAAGTTATTGATCTATGAATGCACATTTTCAGTCCTATTATTTTCTAGTCCAAGAGGTTTCTCTTGATATCTAAGTTCTGCCAGGATCTCCACAGGCCAGCAACTGCCATGATTACAAAAGCAGCAGTTGTTTTGGTTCTTGTCAGTTTTTTGCAACCTGCTCAACAGTCAAACTGTCAGAGCTGCACTCTAAGCTCTCTCCTCCAGGGTGGTTAGGATGAAAGAAATCTGATTGCTTACACCATCCATTGAGTCTGACAGAGAAGCCCAACCTGCTTAAGGCCACACAGACCAGAAGGTGGTCCACTGTCCCTACTGCCCCAAGATATGTGGCAAGATCAAACACCATGGCTACAGGAAAACCTGGCTCCATTTATTTTCCTTTCTGGCATTACAACTGCTTCAGCAGTTCCCAGGCAAGCCTACTGGATCACAAATGACCACTGCTGCAGCAGTATGGATACACGAATTTAAAATTTTGCCATTGCTCTCTGTGTTAAACAAACATGAAAATGGATGCATGGGTTTACACAACACGGCACCACTGCTAAGCATTAGCAGAAACTCATCTCCTGTTTAATCTCCTGTTAGTGGGTTATTCTTTCCTCTTTGGTGTAAAAGAATGTATCACAAACAACTCCGATGCTCAGATACCAGCGGCTCTAGCCCTCTTTAACACCTAAAGGAGCACTTTCCAAGAGCCTGCAATGATTCTTTACCCTCTCATTTCAAGTTGACTTCACCAAGAATGGTATCTCCAGAGGTTTCTAGGGGCTTTCCAGAATAAAAAACAGCAAAAAAGGGAAAAGCCTTAGGACTTTCACACTGCACTGTAACATTTCTTGGTAAGATTTTCCACTGACATACAGTGTAATATACTCAAATTACACCATCAATTCTCATTCACCAAAAGCACCAACTCTATTAGGAATGGCCAACTTTTCAGCTATTCATGCTTTTCTTTTGTTAATGGAGATCATTTGAACTCTTCTCTTAGCTCTTCCTGCCTACATTTGGTCCAGAAAACATCTGAAAATCTTATTACAAAATATTTTCAACACTGATAAGATTTCAGACTATCTAGACAATTCTCCTCTAGGTTCTCTGGAAAAGATAGCCCTAACTTCAGAAATCTGAATGATAAACAAACTAGAGGGAGAATTAGTATGAATTAGGCAAATACAAAAGGAAAAGTTAAAAGTGGATCATCTTAAATCTATCTAGGAGAGAAGAGCTCCCCAACATCTAGCAACTTAAGCACACAGCTACGTTTAAGACTCCTGCAATAAGCATACCCTTGTAAAACTACTGTAAGGAACTTAGGATAATTCTTGTTTGACATACTCTGTGAAAATGAAAAAATTATATAACATGAGCATAAACATAAAAAGATGGACCCTAACATTTTTGAATGCTCTTTTGAAGGAAAGGAGGCTCATGTGATCATGCAGTCCCTCAACAGCCCTCACTAACTTGCTCCTGATGACCAGTCCCAAGCAGATTTGACAGTAGGCTGTGGCTCTTACAGCTCTTCTAAGCTGTCAACCTAGCTGAAGGTTTTCACTTGGAAAAAAAAGGAGAAACGCATTAAATTAGCATCCATACCAGAGAAGAAGCTGCAGCATGTGTACAACTATTTATTTGTTCTCCCAGGCAAGCTGGCTGCCTAGAACAGAACTGCTGGGTAGACAGCAAACACAAGTTTTCCATCAGGTACAGCAGGATGCTGCTGCCTTTGTCCAGCCTGTACCAGGGAAAGGCACAGAAGGCTTTATACATCAAAACAGCAGGGGAACAAAATAGATTAAGAACTTGCACAGAGAAACTGCAGTTGTTACAGCAGTGAAAGCTTACAGAGGTTACAGAAAGAAACAGGGTTACTCTAGTGGGGGAGACACTAGGCATAAGATTTGTTAATAACCACCACCCACCCAGCTTCATTAGTTTTCAGACTCAAGGAACCATTTGTTTGTTTATTGCCATGTGTCACCACATACATACAGAGAATGCAATATACTGTGCAATAACAAGGCTGGCCACTCCACAGTCATTGATACAGTTCAGGAAATCATGCTGCAGTACAAGCTGTATTAACCTTTTCTGAAAATTATGGCATTCTCTGAAAGGGCATTTATGAGCTTAGTATTACTTCAGGGTATAAGCAGAATGTTTATGACTTGACAGCCTTCATCCACATTCACTTCATTTAACGTAACAGCAACTTTCATTTACTAGTTCCCCTTCAGCAAAATTAGTTTAGGAAATCTGACTCTGCCACTCATCTAGAAACAGATTTTCCTCTTCAATTCCCAGAGAGGAACTGTATTTGCAAGCATCTTTATGTTAGAGTTAGCAAAACAAATAGGGCATTCACTTCAACACTGTCCATTAAAGTGGCATTTTGCTTTCTGGACTTTTTTTTTTCCAAAACCACTTTTCATATAGAAAATGGAAAAGTAGTTCATATCTCCACCTTCTTGAAGTCAGTTCATGTTCTTAAAAGTATTGGCTTCCTAGTAAAAAGGCTCTGGACAACGTGGACAAATGATGAGATCATCATCTTTCCCTGTCTCCCAAAGGAAAGAAGGCAGAAGAATGCCTGTGAAACTCCAAAACCAAAGATGGAATAAGGCTTACTGTAAAACACTGAAAACTATCACTAATATACACTGAGTATCAGTTAATTGCATGAGGAGTGCATATGGTCACAGTTTTAATGGCATATGGTACAGCAGAACTAATAAGCTGAAGCAACCTTCCATGCGTTATCACTTTCTACTCTGCGCAACATCTGGAAATGCAAATGTTGCAAAACAGGATATTATAGAACATTTTAAAAAAAGAGAGAAAATATTCCATATTCAAGTTATTTTGCCTAATAAGGCTTTGAGAAAGTCTGAAGTACTTCATTGTACTGCATGAACAGTGCTACACCAGAAACCTTTCTGGAGGAGAAGCAGTCTCTGAAAATACCCAGTTATTTACAAAGGTTGACACAAAAATATATAAACAAATCATACGGGTTTTTGTTTTAAGTTGAAGAGCATTTGCAAATGCAAGGTATCATGATAAGCATCTTCAAGTTCTGGAGAAGACCAGACTGTATTTGATACTGTTGATGCTTCTTTGCAGTCCTTTTTAAGGATTCTGTGTTCTGGAAAGAAAACTCACCAAAAACACAAACCACTAACAGAAAACCCCCACAGATCACCTTCTCTCCTTACCAATTACTATAGATACCAAATAAAACTCATTAGCAGGAAGTGGGTTGATAATTATAATTTCTATATTCTTAAGCTGAGAACCTATGGAGATCTCTAGCAAGCAGAGAAAGCAATATCACCTAATGGAAAAACAACTGGATTAAAAATCCTTATGTAAACTAAAGAGGTATATCTAAGATCTTTTGGAGAGATTCCAATCATGTTAAGTACAACTGAGGAAAATCAGTGTTAGGCTTCTTTCACTGGGTAAGTAAACTAAATAATTCAGATACACTTTAAAATAAAGACTAGTCCTGCCAAAAACATGTTCAAGTCCTCTTCTTCCAACTCCTTAAGACGTTTCATAAAAATCAAATAAACTCCACGAGACAGAAACCACCTAAACCATTCAAAAACTGCACTTCAAACACAGGAACTCGAATATGCATGCATCACAAACTGGGCAGCAAAACCTTGCAGAGAAGCTGTCCTGCTTTGTTATGAGATAAAACAGAGCAAGGTCTGTCATCTCATAAAACTACATTTCCTGACACAGGTTCTAGGATGAATAATCATAAATGAGGCTACTGAGTCTTGATTATAAGGTATGACAGAGTCTACAGGTTGCATAGCTCTTAGGAAGGAATTAGAGTATAGAAAGAAGGCAATGTCTTTTCATCATGGTACACACATCTTCCGAATCCCCTAGAAAAAATACTTGAGGAAAAACTAATTAAAGAAATGATGAGGACTGAGAGTGCAAATAATTAAGCAGATTGCAGGAATTCAAAAATTTCTTTTTGAAAGAAAGAAAATAAAAATGTAGGTACTTAAAAGCCAGTGGCAAAACTTCTCTGCTCATGTTTAACATTTATTATGTCTAACTCAGTGGAAATTTACTGATTGCAAGAATCATTTCAGAAAGTGCATGAGCCAAAATGAAATCTCTAGTCTTGCAGCTGACAAACTAAAAACAATTTCAAGTGTTCTTCACAAGGTGTCTATCCTTAACAATAACTTAAGCTTTCCACATAAGTTACGTTGCTCAATTTGACTGTCTTTTAATAGGACAGTTAAGGATTTCTTCTTCTTGCCTCAAAAACTGAGAGTTTTAGTAAGGAAGCATTATTAGTATTTATATAACATTAAACCAACACTGACAGGAACACTGACGTGCTTTGCTAGAAATCTATAGCAATTCTCAAAATTACATCATTTTGCTGTATCAACTATCTGACTGCCCTTATCCCAAGGCAGAGGCCATCAAGCATTTTGAAATGGTGCAGGAAAAGACAGGAATGCAACAAAATACTGTCACCACGTGGTACTTACTCTAACAGGAGGGCTCCGTGCTTGCACCCTTTGCTGCTGTCCAACTTGGGAGCTCTGTAGGTCCTTTGATCCGCAATTAGCTACAGTGTTGATGGGGACCCTTAAAGCGTTTGTGCCAGCAGTCCCACCGCCAGTGCCGGGTTTTCGAGGCCTCTGTTTGATGCCATCCAGTAGTCTGACAAGCAAAATATTACTGGGGAGTTCGTCAACACCACAGTCCACTAAAGTCCTGCACTCTGGACAACGCAGCTCATTTCGAGAGCTCACAATGCCCAGCAGGCAGCGTTTACAGAACGTGTGTTGGCAAGGCAAGACTTTTGCAGAAGCATCAAGGCGTTCTAAGCAAACAGGACACTCCAACAGATCCAGCAAAGCTGATTCATCCATTTTCCTTGTATTATTTAATGAAAAAAACAAATCTTTGCAGAATGTGTGTGTTTTGAGCACTGCAAGGTTATCATGTTACATCCATTCCTCTTCTGACCATGCTCTAAAATTTTTTGAGGAAAAAAGGCATTAATAAGCTGGAAAAAGAGTCAGCAAGACCGTTTTATATGACGATGTTCATACAAACAGCAAAATAAGAGACCACTAGACTAATTCAGTAGATATTTTCAATAAATGAAACATGAATATAGCAGTAGCAATCTACACTAATGTATCTATTTATTTAAAATATTTTAGCAACTACTAACAGTGAAGGTTTTTAAATTCAAGTCCCCATAAATTTCAGTCTTAGTGATTTTATTTTCTCAAATTATTCCAGAACAAAGACCTATCCCCAGTACAGCAGTACAATAAAGCTTACTTTTCATAGTTCTGAATACATCAGTCTCTCTGAACATTTAAGATTATCCTTTTTTCACAACAAGAAGATGGCAAAGGTAACTACAACAGGGTCCAAAACCACAGAGCCTACACCAACAGGTCATAGCAAGGGGATATTACATTTATGCCAGCACTAAACCAACAGTGAACTACATTTCTACCCTTTCTATGAAAAGTACTGCAGCACATTACACAGCTCAGCCTTGAAAACAGCCTCCAGCTCACAAGGTTTTAAGCTTACCACAAGCACTGACAAGGGGGCTCATTACAGTGCCGCCTTTAAGAAGCGCTTCAAAAACTATCGCGAAGTGATTTACAGCAGGAAGTGCTACTGCCATATCGTTAGGACAACACGAGCGCTGCGTATGCAGCCACAGAGGCAGGGGCGAGCCTCCAGCCAGCTCCAGCCCATGCAGCGAGGGGCT
>VZRQ01002121.1:516312-549823 GCA_013397975.1 Machaerirhynchus nigripectus
CTGCCCCTGCTCGCTGTCTGTGGTAAGTCATACCCGGAGCGCCGGCCTGCGGCTGGCAGGCCCTACAGAAGGAGGAGCCGGGGTGCCCGGAGCCCGCGGCGGCCCGCCCAAGGAGGCTCCTCGTGTTGGGCGGGCTTGTGCGGGGCGAGGGACCCTCCCCGAGCTTCCCCCGGCTGTGCGCTCGCAGCTCCCGGCGTCTCGGTGGGACGCGGTGAGGCCGCGGCGTTTCCCGCTCCGGGGGGGGTCAGGCGCCGCCGTGCTGGGCACGGGCAGGGAAGGAGACGGGGGTGCCCTGTCACGTCCATCGCTGCCCTCGGGTGCGGCTCTGCTCCCTCGGGCCCTTGCAGCACGCTTGTGGTGAGGTCGAGTGCAGCGTGTCTATGAGCATGGTTAGTGCTGGACTTGGCAGTGCTGGATTAACAGCTGGACTGGCTGATCTTAGAGGTTTGTTGCAATCTAAACGGTTCTGTGACAGGACTGCTTAATTAAATAAATGATGCCAGAAAATTGGCGAGTACCTCTCTTCACACACTCCCCCACACACGCACAACCACCTACCTCTGTGTCCAGGAGATGATGCACTTGTTTTTGGGTGTTTTGTGTGAAATACTTTTCTACAAGACTGGGGGAATGAAGGGGGAAGTAAACCCTATGGTACCTACAAATTACCATAAAACAAAAAGAAGTTAAAGCCTGCTCTTTCTAAATCAGATGAGATCCCTTGTCTATGGGTGATGAAAAAGCTAGACAAATATTTAAGATCCAGTCTTTCATCTTGTCAACTGCAACTCAAAAAGGACACAATCCAAAAGCTTGTGTGTAGTTCTAGCTTTCAAGTTGACCTGAAGAAATGGCATGAAACTGTGTCAGGAGAGGTTTAGGTTGGATATCAGGGAAAGGTTCTTCACCCAGAGGATGGCTGGGCACTGGAACAGGCTCCCCAGGGAAGTCATCACAGCACAAATCTGCCTGAGTTCAAGAAGCATTTGGACAAGGCTCGTGGCATGATTCTTGGGGCTGCCCCGTGCAGGGTCAGGAGCTGAACTTGATGATCCTTGTGGGTCCCTTCCAATTCAGGATATTCTATAATTTTGAATTTGCTATAATCCTTACTGAAATCTGTGTATATATAAAAAGCTGCTTTTTTTTTTTTTTCTTTTCCTTTTTCATGCATGGATTGTGTAGGTTTGGATAAACTGATAGAGTGACAGGCTTTTCTGTCGTACTTTCTGGATATGCTAACTTGGTTGTTTCCAGTGGCAATGATATTCTCTGATTATTAGGATTTCCATGTAAGGGCTCACTCACACTGAATGCATCTCTAATATTTTATTTTTCAGTCGTAGTAGTGGAAATACTGAGGCTGCTAAATATGAACAGTTCATTAAGAAATAAGGTTTCCTCCCCCATGAATTCTGGAGTTTAGGAAAACTGATACAGATGGGTTTCTGGTCTATGTCTGTGCTTTCCAGCGAGTATTGTAACATAAATAGAAGGGTATAAACATGTGATACATAAGAATATTCCTATGTTTCATAGTATTCCTCTATCTTGCCATGTCAGTGCTGTCAGTACAGAAAAAAAGATAATCAGTACATTTGAAACAGAGACTTGCTGAATCTAAACAAAATCTCATCTCACAACTGGATTTCACTTTTGGATATAGCTTCTTCAAAAGATCTCGTGGTAATAATTTGCCAGCCTTTCCAGCATAGTTCTGTAAGCAGAACAATTACTGTTGTTTAAACTTAGTTTTCTGCCTAAGAAATGTAAAATATCTACTAAAACAGTAAAGGAATTTACAACACAAGTGGTGTACCAGGGAAGCATGATGAAAGTTCAGGATAGCAGGGTAAAAAGATTACCCCTTTATCAGGGCTGGTCTTTGACAGTGTTTTATGTGAAGTCTGTAAAATACTAAATACATTGTAGAATACAAGCCAAAGCAGTAAACACTCTGAATAGTATCAGGTAAATATGTTACTTCCTGAGCAGTAGCTGTAGTTAATTTTCAAACAAATATGATCCATGTAAAAGACTGTGGTGGTGTGTGCAGATGTATGCCACTGCCCTCTTACGCATGAAGAGTTTGACTCAGAGAGGCTGGAATACTCTGGAGCCAGGACTGAAAGGAACAGGATTGCTGTTACACTGAAATACTTACTCTTTCTCACTTCCAGGCATAAGCAGGGAATTGCACTCTTTGGACATTTTGACGTGAGGAGGCCTCAGTTCTTGAAACTGTCCCATCCTTATACACAGTTCATTAGTTCCTTGTACAGCTTTTACTAACTACATGATGCAAAGGGCAGAAATCCATTAAAAACACAGATTTGAAAGATGAGGCCCTCAACCAGCTGGATTTCTACAATTATAATATCTA
Organism: Machaerirhynchus nigripectus; assembly: GCA_013397975.1. Taxonomy (NCBI): domain Eukaryota; kingdom Metazoa; phylum Chordata; class Aves; order Passeriformes; family Dicruridae; genus Machaerirhynchus; species Machaerirhynchus nigripectus. Next base: position 518,696 of record VZRQ01002121.1, read on the forward strand.
TTAATAATTGTATTTTATACATTTTTGGTGTAATGAGTTGTACTTCTGACACTGGGTTTCAGGCACAAACTTTTTTTTTTGTTTTCTCCACCATATGTTGTTTTTCTTCATCTGGAAGCTGTTGAGTAGGGAAGAAGCAAAGCACAATAGGAAGAACAGCAAAAGACAATGTCAGGCACAGAAAGAACTGGTAACACCTCTTTCTTTCCTTTTTTCTGTGTCAGCATCCTTGATGCAGTAAACCCACTGTTCTCTGCACTCCTTCGCTTTTGCCAATACCTTCTTTTTCCTCTCCAGGCTAAACAGCCTAAAGGTCTCTCGCCATGTCTTCAGCCTACTCTGTTGAAACAGTCACACTTTCTATTTTAACTGAATCTTACTGCAATAATCCCTGTTTCTGGCACATTTCCAAGTACCCTTAGTTTTTCCTCTGTCTTTAAAATGTGACAGTCTATACTGTGCCTGGCTTTGAGGAACACTGGCTAATTGATAAGTTGGCAGCTCACAAGAAGAAAGACATCTGCTGCACCCTTTGCTGTAAGAGGGACATTCAATATTAGAATTTTTTTTTTATATGACCACTATTTTATAGAAAACCTCTAGAATCTTAATATCTTTCCAAATATTCCATCAGGTTTTGCCAATGAATTATTGGGAAGAGGGGCTAAGAGGTGCACTCTCTAGTCATCTGCATCTAGTTCCTTAGGAAATTTAATGCATAAGTAGTATGGGCTATTTCAGAACTGCATATTTTTCAACACGGAAATCTTAATAAACATAAAGACTAATGCACTAATTACACTAAATATACTAAAGTCAATTTCCAGATCCAATCTTCATTCTAATCCTACAGAATGTCCCTGAAGATTATTACCCTTGATGGCAGGGATAATCCATTACTTTTTCATGCCTGAAAAGTCATGTTAGCACTATATGTATTTAGAGTAATAAAACAAAACTGAGTGAGTGCCATGTAGAGAAATGCAGGCCTGCAAGAATAAACATATGAAGGCATATTTAATTTATTTGTGAATTCCATCCTGAAAGTCTTCAGATAACTGCAAAAGACTCAAACATCATAAAACTCATGGAACAAGAGATATTACATCCTATTAGAAAGAAAACACAACAGTGTCTTGTGGCAGTCATAGTCTGAATTTGTTTTATTTGTAGGTTCATAAGCATGTTTTTGTTTTGAGCTACATTTTTGTACTAAAATATTTTTAAAGCTTTTTTTTTTTTCAATTTAGTCAGAAAGGATCATGTTTTTTCATTTTTAATGTCCACATTAGCCTATCTTTCCCATGCAATATAGATCTCAAGCACAGATCAAAAAGGTTAATCTTATTTCCTTGTAAAATGACCCCTGGAGATATGGTGGTGATCCCCTTTCAAAGGCCATGCAAATTTCCCACTGACATCCCTCTGGTGAGAGTTTACCACTGATGGCCCCGCTGATCTTGCTGGCTTTACACTGGCAAGTACAGCATATCTTGAAGGACGGCCCATGGCCAACTTTGATCCGTCTCTGGTGGAAATGAGCAAAGATGCTCTTAAATTACTTCATTCCTTTTTCATTAAAAAGTTGATGATTTTTTCTGTGGTTTTGTTTTCGGTTTTTTTCAGGGGGTTAAGGGGGGATTGAGGTTTGGTTTTGCTTTGGTGTCTTGGGTTTTTGGGGTTTTTTTTCAGTTAGTACCAGCTTTAAATTACCTAGCTCAGTTACTTTTGGCAACTATTCTAGCAGCAAGGAGCTCAGCATGGTTGATACTGATTCAGTTGGTTTGCTGGCAAACTGAGTTTTTTGCTGTCCTTACTGCACTTTCTGGGTTATGAACTAGTTTTAACTACATCACTGACAAATGTACTTCTCAGGCTTTTGCATCCTGCCAGAAGCATCTCTGCAGTTCTAGTATTTGTGAGGAGAGAGTTGGGAAAAATGAGTTGTAAAACTAGAAGCCAAAATGTACTGAAAGCACATCTTTATGCTGTGTTCTAGGCATCCAGCTTTCTTGAGTACAGTATCATTTGTGTATTCACATCGTAAACGTGATCTCTCTGATAACATGAATCTGGGATTGTAACTTTGTACATATTGCTGCTTTTGCAATACCTTAATTTGAGTCACAGGGAGGAAATGAGCAATAGAAAGAGTGTCTGTGGCATTAAAGAATAAACAAGTTACGACTTCTCAGTGTTTGGGTGAGCTTTTTGTTACAAGACATTCCCGCCAGGTTAGTCACAGGAAAACACTGCATTTATGGGTGCTTATGATCCCCATAACCTAGCTGCAGCATTCAGTGCTGTACCTTGTAGAAATGCAGTAAGGTGTCAGGTTATGCAGTTGGTCAAGAACTCTAAATGTTCATTATGCTAATGGGAATATAGTGCCTGCATCTAATTAACCAGCAAGCTTGAATTTGCCCTTACTACAAATAAGGTTAAAGGACAAACAAAGGAGAATGCTTGTTTAAAGAAATCAAGCTAGATGGTACAGCTGTGAAGATTTTAGAAGAGGAGCAGAAAGTTTAGAATCCATTCTTAATGAAATCAAATTATCTTCTTCCTTCCTTGCATGCAGCTGATAAGCTACAGACCTAATCTGTGAGGCTGTGGAATTGGTCCTAATGCTTCTTTGCCCCTCTAGAATTAGTGCTCTCTCCACAGGGGAGATTCTGGTGGGGACAGAGCATACCAGGTAATGTGTTCAGTCCTGCTCTAGGTATCTCCCAGCCCCATTAAGATCTGGTCTCCCAACGATTTGTAAGTGATTTGGGATGTAGTTTCAGAATTATTGACTGCCCTAGACATTTTGGAATGCTTACATGCTGTTTTAATAGTTTGCTATATTGTTAGCAAATTGCAAGCTATTAAAAAGCTATTAGTATTTTCCCCACTTGCAAAGGCTGCATTCTAGTCACAGGGTAAAGCTCTTTCATATGAACAGTAAACCAATAATCACATAAATATTGAAGTAAAATTATCATGTTACTGACTCCAGAGTGAGATCAGGCAGAACTGTAATAAACCACTTCCAATGACAGTGAGCTGGAATGACTTAAGTCCAGTTTTATCATTGAGGAACACTGTGACAAATGTTTGGAGCTTTGGACACCCAAATGTGTTCAAACACACAGATGAGATGAATTGCAGGGCCCAAACAATACTTCTTCTTTTTAAATAAGCAAAAATATCGTGGAGAATATTCAACATTCATCCAAGTTTACTTAGTCTGCACTACCACACCTCATTACCAAATATCTGAAAGAAGCTGAATGTCTGGAGACTGGATACTTGGCACGTATATTATTTGACCAAAAAAAAAAAAATTGCAGTTTTAGATAGGAGAAGGAATTGCTGAGGAGAGTCAGAGGCACTTTTGCATATGGGCTGAGGAGAGGGAAGGAGGTTGTGGGTTTTGGGAGATGTCTGTATCCATTGTGTCAGGTCTACAATTCCTAGATTCTGCCATTTGTTGTACTTTGTATTTCTAGAAGCACACTACAGCTTCACCCTCTAAAATCCTGTGAGAAGACAAAGCTAGCCAGTAAGGTTCATGTACAGGGAAGAATTCACAATACTGTGCTATATTATCTAGAAGGGTCCTGCAGTCAAATTAACCCTCCAAGAGCAAACATCCTTGGCCAAAGCCTTGGGGTTCTCCAATCAGTAACAGGGTGGAACCTCAGACCTACTCACACTTTCACACAAAATAAATCTTTAGGACATCTTAAGCATTCTCTTCAGTCTTTCTAGAGAAATTTTCACGTCCACTCAGAGCGTAGGCTCTACAACAGGTGATGTAAAGGATTTAATTTCCCCTTTGGGTAACTGCATGACAACATAATGAAAACTCAGAAATTTCTGCAGGTCTTAACAAACACCTTATCCAAAATGTCTTATTCTAAGAGAAGTTATTGGAAGTGCATTTACAGAGGAGTAACTACTAAAAACCACTTATGCTTTTGTGGTCATGAAAACTAAGTGTGACAAATGTGTGGCAATAATGTATCACTAGTGTGGTTCGTGTGTCTTTTATGATGAGTCCTGCAGTTCCTCCCACTGTCCAAATCAGGCATCTGTTGAAAAGTACCATAATCGCTTCACCTACATCTCTTACGCAGAGAGAGTTGGTTTGGATTTTGTCCCAGAAGAGTCTGTAGCTCTGTTACATTCTCAGTCTTAGGAGCAGGGACTGGTAAGATGCTCCAGGATAAATATGTGACATCTTTCTATGTCACATGGATTCATGATTCATGGATTCATGAATTTCATGAAATTCATGTGTTTTTAGAGCAAAATCTACAACAAGATTAAATTCTAAACTAAGTTATTTTAGAATTTCGAGTGCTGCAACAGTTTGATAGTTAGCCAAAAAAAAAAAAAAGTTGTCATGTTATTTCTTAAAAGCATGATCAGCTAGGGTTTTTTTCAGAGAGATTTATTTCCTTAAAATAGCATTTTCCTACTAAAAGTGCCTGCTGGGCAGAGCTGTGTGACAGGCAAGTAGGATTATCAGCATGTTTACTTTTCAAACATCTCTGCCACACTTGAACAGTTCTGCTGTTGTGTCATACATAAGTGACAAGATAGGTTGTGTAAGAGTTTGTGTACTAGGATATAAAAAATTAAAATGTGTTACAGCATTTAAAGTGCGCTAACATTTTAAATCCAAACTAGTCCAAGCAATATCCTTATACTAAGGGAAAGTATTTTCTTTGACTGTAGTGTCCCTTTTTGAAATGTACCCTTAGCTCTGAGAAAAGCTGCAGCCCCATTAGCACAAATTAGGCCTCTTGGTTGCCTGAAAGGTACAGAAGCTCCTTTACAGCTTTGGTTGTCTGCATTTTCTAGTGCACTTATGAAAGGATGTAGGCAGAAGTTTGGATGTGATCACTGTACCAGCCATGTACCATGCTTTTGTCCATGATATCTTGGGAGCAAAAAGCAAGGATTTATGATGTAGCTTGGCTCTGAAGGAAAGTTTTTAATTACATTGGGATGAAAGTAAGGGAATAAAGGGACAAATTCCCCATTGATTTTTTTGCAGAATCACTATCATTCTGCTACCACAGTTCTTTATAAAGAGAGGAATGTAGAAAAAAAGACCCCGAAACCATCTTTGTTCAAAATAAGATTAAGGAAGTGAGATAAATTTATGGAGTATTCATGGCACTACTTCGGATTTCTTTTATAAAGCTTGAGACTTGGCTTCTAAGTCAATAAGGACATTGAGACACAAAATGAATTCTCTAAGGCTGCTAGTGCTACAAGGCTATATAATCACTCTGGGATTGCCAAAGATTTCTTTTTCTTTTTTTTTTTTTTTTTGAAGATTTGTGTCACTTTCACTCCCACACATCTGGCAAGAGAACTCTGCACTGGCTTAGCTGAAAAATCTTATCTCATAGATCATTACTAGCAATAAATTCCAGCCTTTGTGCTTACTTATATTGTCCCACAGCCTGAAGTCACTGATTTTGTAGAACTAGGAATGTGGGCTGTAAAATATTTACTCACTAGCATGCCCCCACAACCAAAAAGAGAACGCAACCCAAAAAAAACCATGCCATGCCTCAAAACCAAGCCTCAATCTCTTTCATTGTGAAGTCAGCTTTGAAAATGTAAATCACGTAAAACTGGCTCTCAGGGCCAAAGAAAACAGGCAGCTGGATTTCATCCCCCAGCTAAGAATCAGCCCTTAAATACCTCTTAAATAGACACTTCATATGAGCTATAGTCAAACTCGTTTTCAAGTAATGTTTCCCCACATGTCCCAGAAAATGTGAACAGCAACTCTGTGTGTGGATAGACTGGGGCACTGACAATAGGTAAGTGTGCCAAAAACCTGCAATCTGCTAATGCAGTTCTACCACAATTCTTCTCTAAGGTCACACCTGTGCTAAAAAACATATATTTTTAATCCACGTCATAGTCCTTATATATAGCTAAGGCAGCTGTGCTCTAAAGAACTGTCAGCGAATGGCCTGTGCTAGGTCTTCTCCTGCATGCTAGTTCACATTGGTGAGCATTTTTTCCTGGTATTATCTTCTGGAAGCATTCTTATTTATGGGCTTTATTATGCTGATCCTTTTCTATATGACAGGCATGGGGAACATGAAGGCAGGGTTACCTCATAAATGGAAGGCTTGGCAGATTGTGGCAAAAAAGACTAGAATCTAAATAAGAGAAGGTAAGACGAATGAGACAAGGACTGGCACAGATGCATTTATCTCTACAGGTTAAATTAAATAATGTGCTGGGGAGGAAGCAAAGGAACAATTCATAGTACTAAACACAGATCTCCAGTTTAGCAACCTGTCTCCTGGAGTAGAATTAATCCTACTATTATTCCTACTATTAACAAGCAGGATCAGAGTTAGTAATGACCAGCAAGGGTTTCTGGGTTGCAAATGCATTTTCTGGGTGTGGGGGAATATGGTATGGAGACACTTGAGGTGCAACATACTGTCGTATCTCTGTATTCCTCATGATCAGATTTCAGAGGAAAAAATGGCAACTGGCAAATAATAAAGCCAGAATATTTTCCAAGAGTCACAACAATCACTCTTGAGTAGCTTACCCCCGCAAAAACATGGCAGAATAACCAATCAGGTTATAGTGAACATGAAATGCCCTCCCCTTAGTTTTCATAGGACACATTAATGTTTTGACTCTAGGTAGTGTTGCATAACATGAATCATAGTAGCTTTAAACAATATACCAGCACAATCCAGGAACAAGCTGTAACTTAGTTTTTGGCATTTTTATTTTCAGTTTCCCCAGTGGCTGTTAGTGAGTGCATGGAAGTGTTTTTTAATCAGTCCTGATACATATTCACATACCCAGCCATCAAGATTGAGGTTAGTGCATTATAGCTGCTGTGGGAACCTTAATTTACTTGCATTGACTTTAGGAGGATTAGGTCAGAAACAATACTATTTTAATGCTATTTTTTGTATTTACTTGGCAAATACTCTTGACAATTTAAAGTCTCCCATGGGAGGTGTCAAGAGGTCACTGAAATTTTCCTGGGCAAGGGAGGGAGAGTGGTTGAAACCATGGCCTCCCTGCTGCTTCCTTCAGTATTTTTTCTCATGTCATTAGTGCTGTACTCGGCCCTTTCCCCCCAGCTTCCATTAGAAGGGCGAGCAAGCAAATATAAAATGTTAGTGAGAAATTGAGGCAAGAAACATAGAAAAGGCTTCCCTGCTGTTTTATTTGGCTACTTCTAGGCCTCAGTAACAGTAAACTTAGCCACAGAAAATGAGTATAGAATATATTGTCTAGTATGCACAAAAACTCCCAGATGCTTTTAGTGCATTTTTTTCCCCAGTTCATTCTATTATTCTACACAGACTTCTGGCCAATGATCACAAAGCCTTCTGACCTCTCTGTTATCCTACGGCAAGAAAGTATGGTTCCCTAAGGCTGCAAAAGCATCAAGAGTTGGATTTCCAGAAATGAGGTACCTGCAATTTCCATGACCATCAGTGTAGCTGTGAGCAGCCTACCAGACATATCATACCGTATCAGACACCACTGAGACAGATATGCAGAATGGAGGGATAGGGGACACCCCACATCTTACAGGCTTGCCAATCTTCTGAATTTCAGCTGAAAATACCTGAGTTGAGGTATCATAGAAAGCTTTGTTAAAGGTAGTGGCTGTAGGAAGTGATCTGACCTGTGTCATACTATGGATTAGTGTGTTCCCTCTAAGAAGCCCGCACGGTTTACTGTGTGATAAGCCAGGCAATCACACAATTACTAAATTATTTCAATTATACATTTCTCACATTTTTAACTGCTGTAAGGCAGAATAAAACATCTGTGGGGATTTTGCCAGCAAGTGAAAACAAAAATAGTGCTAAGTAAATAGTGCTAAATAAATACATTACAACTTGATTAACGCAAGATAAACATTATAGGCTACACAGCTTTTGCTCCTCAGCAGGCCTATTTCACATTGTATGTTCATACATAAATTTCTCTTACTAACACTGCACAAGCAGTCTGGCACCATCCTTGACAGATGAGCTTTAGGAACTGTTACGAAGGGGTTTAAGTTATAGCTCCATCTGTTATATCCCATCCTTCTGATGGAGACTGTGTTCACTGTGGCAGAATAAGCAGAATGGAAGACGTGTTCATATCCTCACCAACTGCAGCTCTGAGTCTGGTGCCTTGGCTCACACCCATCTTCTCAGCAGTTTAATCAATGACGCTCTGCTTCGTGCCCAAGCACGAGGGTGGGCGAACATTTCCTTCTGCTGGTCCTGATAATCATCAGCAGAGGGAAAGAACATACTGTGGTGAACAGGAGACACTTAACAAATCACAGTGGGATCTGACTCAAGATTTCTTTAATTCTGTTGGGAGGAAGGAGGCCTTATGACTATGCTCATCCATGCTCCACTATTGTATGTATGGCCACGTCCTGGGGGTTGTGGTGGAAAGTCTGCCCATTATGGATCTGAGCAAAGTAGTTACTACAGTATCACTGCATGTTTAACAGAGGTTGTGGGCCAGGACCAAACTGTGCTTCCTTTCCCACCTAGCAATGTTTGACCTCACGGTCTGTGGAGTCAGAATTTGCTGAAGTTTCTGGACAAAAAGGATTGTCCAATGTAGAGAATGCAGTAGTGGTCTGAGGAAAGGTGACAAAGAAGTATTAAGTGAATACAGTGAGTTAAGTTATTCAGGGCATTGTGATCATTAACTGATGTACTAAAGTTCACGGTGGAACTGGATATAGAGGTCAGTGCAATCAGGCTTTTCCACAGCCAGAAAAAAAGTGCTCTATTACTACACTAAAAATCACATCAGGGATGTTTTAGTGCTGTTGAAATAATTCTCATATATTTAGCAATAAATACAGATCTCCTAAATAAGGCTTTAAAACTACTGAGTATTAAAAAAATACTCATATTTCTTATAATTAAAAGACATAAAAGTATGTCTAATGTTATGCCCAAATATAGTCTATTGAGAAGCTCAGCTGTCATAGGCTTCATCTTTTAGGTTCCTCTTATGATGTTTGAAGAAAAGGATTAAAATACTCCAAATGACTCTGTAAATTATCACAATTAACATCAGTAGGAAAGGATCAATTAAATGTGTAATAATGATGGCAAATTAGTTGCATTTTATTTCTATCTTTCAGACACTTTTGTCAAGAATTGTTACAGATTCCCACAATAAATTAGGTTGGAAAAGACTCTTGAGATCAAGTCCAACCTTTGACTGAGTATCATCATGTCAACTATGCCATGGCAGTAAGTGCCATGTGCCATGTTTTCTTAAACACTTCAATACAAAGGAAGAAATAGGATTTAGAGGAAATATAACAGCTACAGCAGTTTATAAAAAGCAGTTTTAAGCAGGGCTCATGTTGGTAAAGCTCCACAATAGACAGAGTTCTGGCTCATCATTAATGGCACCTCAGGTTTTCTGTCGTTTCTGTATCCCCGTCAAATCAATCACTTCAGAAAAAGGCTGTATACCTGAGTTCTGCAAAACTTCTCTGACAGCATTCAGAATGCAATCAGAACTCAGAAATCCTAGCAGCAATAAAACAAACAACAATAAGAACATTTGACTACTGATGGGGACGCCAGTAGGAGGAAAGTATGGCATCCCTGAAGTATTGCTTGAGATTTAAAATTTTTCAGGAGAGATAGAACCACAGTCTTTAAGCCTAAAATTTGAATTTAGGGAAGTTTCATTCCGTATCAAGGATACAGTCAAAATGCATACTTCATCCCTTCCCTTGGGGAAGAGATTACTGTCAGGACTGTGTGCAGGATACAGCAAAAATTAGGGTATGCTAAAGACCCGATTGGTTCTCTTCTTCTCAGAGCATGTCTGCATCAGCTCAAGCCACAGTTTAAATATGAACTGTATTTTTTCCTGGCTGACTACAGTCCCTAAGGGAACATGCATAAGCCAAGCAGAAGTGAATCATGCAACGCCCCAGCCTCACACTTGATACAGTCAACCTCAGGGATGACTTGCGAAATAACTGTCACAGCCATCCTGAAACTAAGCAAATGCTACCTCGCTGGAGTTTTCCCACTGTACAACCCACCCGTGGCTTTGGCTTTTGTTGTGCAGCTCATGTGAAAAAACTCTCCAAGTCTTTGGCTCTGTGAGTTCTCTAAACTGTTTTGTTAAAAAGAGAGTGAATGGAATTGGCTAAATCCCATCTTAGTTTAAAAATGTCTTGGAAATAAAATCTGGAAGAGTGCACCAGATCAGAGATGCTCTAGGCAAGCAATTTAGGAGCAGCAGCTGAACTCTCTCTCTCTCTATATATATATACACGTGCACATATATATACATATACATATATACATGTCTCACAAGTAACTGCAAATTAATATGTCTTTGTGGAAGCAGCTCAATTAAAGCTTTAGTTGATGAAGAAGTGTTTTTAAGACTCTTGCACAAGCCAACCATTCTAAGTGCTACAATTTGAATTGATGAACTCATCAGCTCAGCTGGAAAACATATCAACTTGGAAATGCATCTGAAGCATGCATTGCATTAACACACAAATTTAATTTAAAGGAAGCTCTTTTGGGTTTTAAAACTACTACTTAAACTCTACAGATTACTCAATTTAAACTGCTATGATAAAAATGGCAAAAAATGGTTTAGGAATGGTAACCATTGATTTCTACTTTATGCTAAATTTGAGACTATATGGTTCATGAATGAACAAATGGTAAAATAAGACTTGAGAAAGCACACAGTGATTTAAAAACATTTAAAAGGATTGAAAAGTTAAATTACTATATTTGTCTTTGGTTTATCACAGCTAATAAAATTATGTAGAGTGTAGATTTATTTGAGTTTGATGTGATATTTAGTGGAGACAGAAGTCAAATCAGTAATTTAGTCAGGAGCATGCTTCTAACCCCAGCCTCTGGCAGAAGGAAAGATTATACAGAGCCCAACCATACATTTCAACTGTGCTAAAAGTGTTGTATTTTATTTAAATTTGAATCTAGTCATTTGGGGGAACTAGACATACCATGCCATAAAGCTACTAGAGAACATCCAAAGGAAGTCTACAAAGATGGTGGAGGACCATGAAGGGAAGTTGTAGGAGGAGCAGAGGTCCCTTGGTCTGTTCAGCCTGGAGAAAAGGAGATTGAGAGGAGACCCCATTGCAGTTAGAACTTCCTTGTGAGGGGAAGAGGAGGTGCAGGCACTGATCTCTGCTCTGTGGTGACCAGTGTCAGGACCCGAGGGAATGGCCTGAAGCTGTGTCAGGGAGGTTTAGATTGGATATTAGAAAAAGGTTCTTTTCCTAGAGGGTGTTTGAGCACTGGAACAGGCTCCCCAGGGAAGTGGTTACAGAGTGACTGCCAGAGTTCAAGGAGAGTTTGGACAAGGCTCTCAGGCACACGGTGTGATTGTTCAGGGCCAGGAGTTGGACTGTATGATCCTTGTAGGTCCCTTCCAACTCAGGATATTCTTTGGTTCTATGATCTCCTATCCTCCAGGAACAGGAATGTAAAGATTTGTCAACAGACAAACAATTGTACTTACGGGTATTTTCAGAACATGGCCTTGTAGAAGGAAATACTCATAAATTGCGGTGCCTTACGAATTGCCGTTCTGGCTCAGCCTCGCCGTTTCCCCCCCGCAGGACCCCCAGCACGGGCGGCCGCACCTTTCCAGCCGCGGGGGAACCGCCCGGGGCCGTGACGCCGCGCCCGCCCGCGCGCTGCCACCTGGCGGCTGCAGGTGGCGGCTCCAGGGCTGCACAACATCCGCAGCCCTGCTTCCCAACCGATTCGGGCAACCTTGTAAAGCTTTGGAACGAGGAGGTGCGTGGAGAATGCGCGTTTGAGTAAACATACAGCATTTACGCTCAAATGAGAGCAAGAGGGACAGAGACGCAGTAAAAGCTGAAGTAAGAATTACTGATAAATAAATTAGATTAGCAGATTTCTAAAGAGCACAAAGAGCCTTGTCAGTAATGTGGTAGATTGGAACTTGATTTCAATTAGCCATTCACTTACCAGACCACAGAAAAACCTGTGCTCTGCTTTGGTTCACGTTGCCCAACCAGATAACACATTTTTCTGAAGTTCCTTCTAGCAGTAACTTCAAATATGCACTCGTCAGAGTTCAGCAAATTAAAGGGAAAAAGCCTCTTCAGGCTCTGTTCTTCAAAAAAGGTTTTTAGGCATCAGTGCTCTGAGTAGAGTACTGTACCTGTTCAGCTCAAACCAGCTCACTGCTGGGTGTCTTACTCCTTCCTGCTAATCAATTTTTGGTTGTTTGGGTTTTTTTTAAACATTCCTCAACTGAACTTAGAATTGGTTTCAAGGGTCAAGAAGCAAGTCTGAGGACAGAGACATCAGTGTTAAATAGTTCACAGAATATGGTTTGTGTGAAAAATACCATTCCATATCTCAATTTGCTACTAGAATTACAACAGAAAAATCTTCAAGGTGAATGTAACGTGTACACAAGCCAAATGCTCAACTAATTTCAATAAATTACATACAGACCAATTAATTATCTTGTAGCCACACTGTCCTTGATGTCATTATAGCACACATTAAATATGGATTTAACATTTCAGATGAAAGTATTTCTTTAACAGACAGACTTATTTACTGTGTCAGTTTTAAGTAAGCTTTTGAGGCATTTCAAGGATATTCAGTCTTGGGTGACAGGTTTGAAGACTATTCTTGAAAAGCTGTCCACAGTCTACATGTATTTTTCAAATCATTAACTGGTAAAGAGCTCTGTTTGTAAATCTTGCAGTCTGCAGATTATGTCCATTTTTCTTACCAGAAGCAAGCCAGTGCACTACATAAGAAATGAACACTGTCAGTAACGATACGATTCCAATTTAAAAGAAGTGAACACGGCTCAATCCTTAACTTCAGTAAGACTGTATCACCTTAAGGGGATTCAAAACCATTGAAGATAGAATACACCAGCTGGTGTATTTTGTTGTTTCCATACAGTTATTCTGTATTATTTTAAATCTAAAGATTCTGAGTCCTCCCTTCCTCCAAAAGGTGGGCAAGGTATGATTTGAAAAATCAAACCCGGAAAAAGAAAGCAATTCAGATTAATTTTTAAATAAAGTCTTCAGGGAGTGTTTGCTAAATGTCATGGATGACGTAGCTCATGAGGATCATCCCTCTGAATAGATTATGCAGCAGTGAAAAGTGGAATGGAAGAGAAGCCTGGTGAAAAGTTTACTGTGGGAAGTTAAGAAAAAGAAATAAAGGAAAGGGAGTGAAAAGCAGAATAGGACAGAACCAGCACTGTTTCCAACAATGATCACAGTTTCTCATCAGATGAAGTAAGAGGTGTTTATCAAAGAAATAAAGATATAAAAAATAATCTATTAAAGGCAATTAATTATTATTAATTTTATTCTCACCGCAGATTCCCAGGATACTGCTGAACTAGAGTAAGTTTGGTACCTGTTTAAAAAAATTAACGCTTTTCAGTGGGCAAAATTTTAATAATGACACCATAAAACAATTATACAAAAATCATGTACATATTTTGACAGTTTAAATAATAAATATATACATATATATCTATATATACTTGCTTTTACTTTGTGGAAAAGCAACTTTTGAGAGTTTTAGATCGTGACTGGTTGTAGCTAAAAAAAAAAAACAACCAAACCTGTTTTTCTCTAATAGGGCACTTGGAAGTTTGACAGTTCATCAAATTCATAACAAGGGACTTACTGTAATGGGTAAACCAGTAAAGCTGATGCTGAGACGATGACTGGAAAACAACAGAGTCTATAATGTCTGCCCTGTATTACTGCTTTGACACGAGGAACGAGGAAATGGGTGGCAGAAGAAACCTGCTTTTGCTTGTAGGGTGGTGGAAACCAAGCTATACAATACAGGAGCCAAAAGATGTGAATATTATGCAGCACTTGTGGCTGCAATATTTCATTTTCCCCTCTGGCTCCTGAAGCAATGACTAGAACAGCCAGATTCTAAAGCCAAACAGGAAACCTCCCCCCTTTCAGTTCAACAGTGTAGTACATCATCATTGACCAGATTACAAAATTCAAGAGAGGTAAACAACTGGCATTTTGGGGAAGTGGATAGGGAAGGGGAAGAAGAAGAAGAAAAATTTGAAAAAGTGTATTCTAGCTCCAAATGGATTTTATAATCTCAATCCCCCCCCACCAGACATTTCAATGATGATTTATGTACCAGTTTGCCCTGATTCAGAAACACCATCAAGGTATTTCAGATGTGACAGAAGCCTTCGGCTTCAAAATACAGTAAAAGTGAAATACTTGAACTGGACCACTGAATTAAGCTACTATTAAAATACAACCATGAGGGTCAATAAAACCAAAATAATTTCTTTGTGTAGGCGTAAAGAAAAGCTATTTGAAGTATGTGAGTGAATAGCCACATGTATTTCCACAACACGGTAATGCTTCCAACTGCTCAACCTTACCAGCTAACTGTTCATATGGCAGAAATTCTGTTTTAATTATAGGACTCAGTTTTGTACCAGAATATATACAGGTATTTCTTTCTCTATTTCCTTTGAAATTTGAGAGGTTACAGGTTTGGGGTTTCTTTTGTTTGGTTTGTTGAGGTTTTTGGGTTTTGTTTATTTTGTTGTTGTTGTTGTTGTTGGTTGGTTAGTGTGGGTTTTTTTACATTTTGGGCACCTAATATTTCAGGAACACATATGCAAATCCACACAAAAGAACTCTAAAGGTATCTCAGTTTAAAAGGCATGTTTTTTCTCTTTTTCATACAGTCAACATTCTTTTTTAAAGTCTTGCCTCGCCTGCCCCATGTTACATTCTCCACTACAATTTGTTACTCAGCTGTGCAGACTTCAGACACTGATACGTAGTAAGCACTAAGGAATTTCCTGAGTCAGGTTCATTCATCATTAGCTGTAAAAAGTAGAAGAGGGAGAGAGACTGTGAAAAGGAGTGACACACATAGACACAAGTCAAGCTAGGGTTACAAAACAATCTAGAAACCACAATTTAGTGAGCAATAACACAAGAATCCACTAAGTCTGTCACCAATGAGGTGACCATTACCAAAGCTGCTTTAAAGCGCTACGCACAAATATTGAACATTGTGTCATCCTGGATTAGTGAATTTAAGACAGCTGCACCTCAAGTGGCCTGCTTCAGTGAGAACAATCCTCTTAGGAAAGACCAATAGTAATTTTTTCCCAACATTTCTTATTGAAGAGTATAAGGCTTTTGAGACAGAAGCTCAGGAAGATCCTTCTGTCACTTGTCCTCTATTCACCCCTATTGGCATAGGACTTTTTAATTGAGGTGTCTGAAATGTAAAGAATTACTTTTCCTTATAATTTTTTGGATGCTACCATGTATTTGTGAAATACAGACTTAGAACTGAATCTAATAAAAATAGCCACTTGTTAATCAGCATTTTGCAAGATGAAAGCTCATTTTAATAGGATTCTCTCGGACAACAGCTTATAATTTACATGCCAACATTTCAGCAAATTTTCATTTAAGCCTTTTAGTACTAGCTTTAAAATATCCTTAAGGCAGAGTAGCAAGCAAGAGAAAATGGTGACACTGTAGTAACCATTTTCTTATTATTCTACATTGCCAGTCTTTTGGACACTTGAAAAATCAACTACTACAGTGTATCTTTCCAAATCTGTCACTAAATCAATAAATTGTGGTTGAAAAAATATTTTTCAGACATTTCTCTGTCATACTTCTCTAACACAGCATGAAAACAACATGGAACTGATAGTTCTTACCTAGTGGTTCTATATCAGTAGAAAAAAAAATGGGAAAATGTAACTCGTATTAGAATTTTAAAAAAATGATTACATTTTTGTAACTAGTTTTAAGACTTCCCCCCCAAGTATTTACATATAAAAGTCATAGAAAGCTGTACACTTACTTGACCTTGTACTGCTATAGCAACACTTTTGTAAAAGAATTTAAAAGATGCAGAAAGTATGTGTTGATTAACATGCATTCGAATATTTTTTTCAAAACTGAAATACATTAAATGATGATCATTACACACACACTTCTAAAGCCAATATATGATGCTTCTGATTTCTATGAAACTATTTAAAATTTTAGCTTTCTTTTACCCTCTCCAGTGAAGACTTTCATCATTAGAAATCCAAAAATAGGTAAATGCAGTTATATTTTTGACATGAGAGACACCAAAAAAACCAAACCCATTCCTTCACTGATGGAGTCTGTGTGGTTTTTCATAAGAGTGACTCTGAAAGATGGAGGAACCATCCATCTGCCTTGTAACCTGTGCTAGGCTGGGCAGGGCTCCAGAGCAAAATAAATTCTCTTCATGTATTACTTATTCATGTATTACTTAGTCACCAACTAAGATGGATGGTACATACACATACAGGTCTTCTAAAAAATGCTAATTATAGGATAAAGAGCTCCATGAAGTTTTCAGAAAAGGAGTGATGGTGCAACCTATTAAAAGTAATATTATGGAAAGCATAATACTAATAATAGCTAAAAGTTCATTAATTCTTAAGATTAAATTGGTTTTGTTTCTGAAAGTTTTGTTCTAGATTTCCCTTTTCCCCATCTGTGTAATTGTTTTACAGAAATTAAATAATTACATTGTACCTTTGTAAGCCAATTATTGTTACAGTTGACTGTACATGTACATTCTATTAAATCAGAGTGGTCAGCAAAGTCTGCTACATTTTGTTGCAGGAATAAAAATACCCTTTGTGGAAAATTATAATTAATTTAGTGGAAAATTTTAATTAATTTAGCCAATTAATATAACAAAGCACAGATGCATTCTGTATTCTGCGATACTACGATGTTTTAGAAGTATATTAGAACCTATATTGTATATGACCAAGAAAGAACATAAGACAAGCCATAATTGCCAGGATACATTAAGATTACCTTCTTGGTAAGCTCCATCTGCCATTACCAGGTGAAGTATTTTGGCATACAGGTGTTTGTGTTCATTTCCAAGAACAGTCTGAACTACGGTTGAACAAACATCAATATTTTCATCTTCATCTTCAAGTATAGCCTGGGGGAAAGAAAAAACCATGTTGCCAATATTAAAATGGATATAAAATTAAATAGTTCAAATTTATTAAATGCAATTCATGGTTAAACCTGAAGTTTTTATCTTTAATCCACTGGCAGAGCATTTTCTCTGTTAATATTTTAGTGTGCCAAAACAGATTAAAAGATTGTGGAAAAAACCTTTTACTCTAGTCACACAAAGCAATTAGTTAACCGGCAAAGCAAACAGTCCTAGGTGCTTGTTTCTTAAAATATTTCCACTTGAGCTTATTCCACAAACCTTTATTTTCTCATAAACTTCAATTAATTTATCAAAGCCTATTTCCTGCTCCAGGTTATATCTCAACTCTTCTAAATGGCTGAAGATACTATCACACTCTTCACATTCACTGGCAATCTCTCCATCACTATTATCTAGAAAGAAAGAAAACAACAGTAAAACCCCCTCAGTTTTCCTACATTCTTAATGTTGTTTCTAAGTCTCTAAAATAGATACCCTTTAAATGCAACCAAATAGGTAAGCTCAGGAGCACTGATGTTGGCAGATGTTCTGACAATGTGTTAAAAAAATAGGAATAGTCCCTTTCTTGAAAAAAATCCCAAATGGGAAGCGTCCAGCTATCCCCTCTAAATCCCCACTCTGACAAGTAGCCGTAAGGGTATTCAGCCTGGAGGGACACAAGGTATGGTCTTAAAGCAGAATTTTAGTTAGCAAAGTAGGTCAAGTTCCATACCACCACTCTATAAATTTCTGAGGTGAAACTCATGAAGGGTTTGGCGGCTCTCCCATGCAAGCGAAAGGAACTCTTTAATGAAGCAGCTGTCTTCTAGCAAAAAATAAGGACACGTATGTTACCCATCCATTACTTTCTGCCCTGAGATGCATCTTGTTCCATGGAGCAAGTCTAAAAAACCCAGTATTAATTTAGCTACAGAGTTCCTCGTTCTTTTATAAGTGCATTTCCATTGTGTAGCAAATTACGTATGCTGAGTGGTGGAATAAGACACAGGAGAGAAATCAAGATAATTTTGCTTATAAGCTACAGAAACCTTAAAAATAGGTTTGTAACAGTAAAGCATTAGGTAAATGTAACAAAAAAAGGATGTTTTAAAAAATACAAGACAGAATCTCTATGTAAAATACCATTATAAAATACAAGAAAAAAAACTTTCTTCAATATGCATTGAAATTTGGAGAGAACTTGTCTTACCAGGGAAAAACATACAACTTCTTACATTTCAGAGCATATACTATCAAACCTTTAAACAGTATTACCTGGTAGGTCACAGACTTCATGAGTTAGTATTAGAACTCTACTACTTACAATTCTTATATATGACTAGTGTAATGCATAGTCCTGACCAAATCACATCCTTCATTCAAGTATCAACAGTCAAATCAATAAGAAATTACCATTAAAATAATAAAAATAAGTTGTATATAGGTTAAAAACCCGTTAGGTTATTTCTAATCCTCTATTTAACGTCTAGATCTTGAGCAGATTTTGTCTCAAGTTCTGTCTGTAACCCTTGTGAAGGCTAGCCTGCCTTCCTCCCTGCCCCAACAATGAAACCTGCAATTCTTATGGACTATCTGGAAGGTAGGACACTGATATTAAACACTAGCACTTGCAATAACAGCAGAATCACAGAAACAGAGAGTATTGCATGTTATTAGAGTATAATATCAGCGCTGTCACAAAATTAAAGACATTAACTAAGTTTATTTTACCTTAAAATAATTCTTGGAATGTACTATATAGATAATCTCTTACAAGTATATTCACAGATGTTGAATTTGTTGAAAATTGTCCTCAATAAAAACTACACAAAGGCTATGTTTTAGATGAGTTACTGATTCTCTGCATCTTTTTACAACTATATTTCTAAATGCACTTAATTTTACAGCAAGAGTAAAATACTTCTATTTCCACCAGAATTTAAAAAACAGAACTGAGACTTCAGGATGTTGTGCATATCTAATGCAAAATGCTAAAAGTGGTAATTAATTTATCTGTCTCATTTTTGCTCTGACTACATTAATACCTAATTTTGGCTAAGGACAAGGTGAATAATTTCTTGTTCCTTCTGACTGCCTGTTAAATTACTTAACTGTAATTTAAGCTGGATCCCAGATATTCCTGTCATGTCAATTGCTATTTCTTTTTCACACTTACAGCCACGAATTATTCAAGACATACAATGAACTCTGTCTTTGATCTTCCTTGAAGCCAAGTTTTAGCCAACTTAGAGAAAAAGGCACTTACCATCACTGCCCAACAAAGTGCCAAGCTTTAATTTGCAACATGGAATGTTGCTTAGATGTTGACCTTAACATTCAGAAAGTCTGAATATTATCTGATTTTTTAAAAACTTATGTATAAAAACTATTAAGTAGAGCTTTACTTCATTGTAAGTTAACAAAGCTAAAACATTATTCTGTGTTTGAATTTTTAACATGAATAAATTATAAAACAGGTGTAACAGAAATTATACCTGACTGCCATTCTTCATTAAGAGCACTTTCACTGCTGGGATTATTGTCTTCTCCTTCATCCAGCTCAGTACCATTTGTTATGCATTCCATGGCATTAGCCTTTAAAGTAGACTCCTCTTCTTCACTCAATTCCTCACTAGGCTGCTCCCTAAGCAATTGTTCCATTGAATCCCGGAGATCCTGCAAATCCGAATCCGTCTCTCCAAACATACTAAAGGAATGTGATATAAAGTTTATATAATTAATACTTTACAAGACAAACCCTGTAAAAAGACCTCATTTCTTTTGTTAAGCAGCAAACTGAAAAGCCAATCTAGCTGGAGGGGGAAAAAAAAAAAAAAAAGACACCCTCCACCCTCCAAACCCCCTCCCCCAGCTATTTGTGACCTCAGTCCAACAAGACTACAGCACTGATACCATTGTGTCATGCAACCACAAGGAACAAACACATACCCGACAGTCTCATAAAAAGATTGCAAGTCCTCAATTCAACTTTATTAATAATTTCAAAATCCTTGTATTTGTGCACTATTATAGAACTCTGGCAAATATAACATTTTCAATCCAGATAAAAATGTGTCTGGACCAAAAAAGAGATCTAGATCTAGTCAGAACAGATACACCAGACTATCCAAGCTGCAGGGAATACTCAATTCCAGGGTCAGATTTTGAGGCCCCTGAAAGAATTTGGGGGACTTGAAGAACATTCTAATACAACGATAGAGAAGACAAATGAGCAAGATTCCCAGAAGAGAGAAAGAAGGAAATGTTCAAGAAATCTTTATTTCAAGAAGACCAATAGCAATTAACTCTGAGTTGCTTGAGCAAAATGCGAGTTGCAGACACCAGACAGAATAGCACCTTGGATGGAATTTGGGAAGGAAATTCAGACAGCTATTGTAGAGTATACTCCATTAGCTTCTCTAATTAGCTTCTGGAACAAGATTTAGAGTAAATGGTGATTCAATACAAAATTTTAAAAATCTGGGTAAAAACCCCATGCTGGTATAGTGTGTATAACAGTATCTAACCAAAAACATTCTTGATCTAAGATGCCTGTTAAAATACTTGATAAACTTGATACACTTACATATCCTCAGAATCAGAGGGTCCTTCTTTGGCTTGCTCATCTTCTGTATCATCTATTTCAAGATTATGTTGATGCTGCACATCTGCTACACTGGGAACATCAACTAAAGTTCTGTACAGTTTGTAAAGATCTGGGAGTGAGCATGTTCTCAACATCTACAAAGGCAACAGAAAGCCTGCTTGGTAACAATATTAAAGACAGTTTGAGTTTACAAAATACTTTAAAATGAGATTTCTTTTTTTATTCTTTTTCATTTGAAGGTCAATTTAAAAATAACTGGTGTGTCCAGCACAGATACTCTAATTGTTGAAAATTTGACATATTGAATTTTACCTCTCAGTTAAAAGGAAAGCATTCCTCCTGCCTTTATGGGTTACAGTGACTGAGAAGCTAAGAACATCAAGTGACATACAGCTCCTGGTTTTGTTCTCTACCTTGACAGCTAACTAAAGGAATCCTAGAGTAGATAAACAATATATAGGCAATTTTTTACAATGTATTTGTGTCAAACACTTCTAGTTAGGACCATTTTAAGTAGCTGACAAAGAAATAATTTTTAAAATGACACTTTATTATTTTTCTAGGCTGGCCACTGAAAACAGTAACTTTTGTTTACGGTGTATTTCAATGCAGTTTCATAGCATTGCCATCAAAGGAAGAACTTCAAAGCCCATTTCTACCTCTACTATGAAAGTGAAGGAACAATTAGAAAACTGACCTTATCGCATATTTGAAAGTTTCCAAGTATTTTGAAAAATGCTTCTGTTCCTATTAGCTTACTTCTACTAGCCTACAGACAGGACATGAACTCTGTCTACCCTGCTCCCTGCTAAAGGTTTCCATAGTTTCTGGGTGAGAGCTGGAGCAGAAGTGTATTTGGGAAATTCCAGAAAGTTACATTTGCAGGTACCGCCCAGAAGTACTGAATATCCTCTTGCTGCAACCAAATGAGGAAAGGGAATGTGTTGTCCTCTGTCATCAAGTCTGTTGCAGCAGTAACAACACACCTGCTGCTTTTCTCCAAGCTCTCTGCCCATCCAGTTATGATGGGCAGTCTGCGTTAATGAAGCTGTGACAAACAATTCTGGCCAAAACACAGGCCAAATATGTAGTAATAAGTGACATACTGAAGCACTTAGTATAGATACACCAGAGAACTCCATTATAAAGCATATCTGCTACTTTCTCAATCAGATAAGGTGCAAAGAAGGTTCATCGTTCCCCTACTCACAAGTTACACTTTCTGTAATCAGTGTCCAACTGCTAGATTAACAGCTTCATAAACTAGGGGAGTTGATAATAGACTAACTCTTGAAAAATGAAAATGAGAGCCAAAAATCCATTTCTGTGAATATATGGATCTATTAATTTTTTATCTCAGATGCAAACAGCACCATCCTTGATATTATGCTTCCTAGCAATGCATCAACCAATAGCTACTACTCAATATTCAATTAATCATCAATAGTGCGACTTCTTTCATGCACTCACAAAAAAAGACTGGGAGTCAAAGAAAGAAACATTCTCTCTTAAGTGGCATTCCACTACCCAGGAAATCCTGTTCTACATAACAACTAAACGCAATGCAAGTGTGACAGTTTCAAGAGACCTTGGCACTTCCAAGTGTTGTTTCTCCAAAAAGCAGCTGCTCTTTCATGCACTTTCCACTTTACAATCCAGGCAAGTATTGCATGTAATTCAAAGAGTCTGTTTCATCTACCAGTTTCCTAACTCCTCTTAACATATTTTAAATCCATATCAAAACCACATTCCACCCTATGCTCATTTCAGAGTGTGAACTGCAACTCAACCCTATGTAGCGCGTCAGGAAATGCCTCCAAGAAACCAGTTACTTCCATTCACTGTTCTTCAGGCTTTCTGCTTCACAACAAGAAGCTGTCACAGTAGGTTAAATCCTACAGGAAAAAAATCACTTGGTTGGCAGAAATGACAAGGTATCTTTGCTGCCCTGTTCAGTGTT
This sequence comes from Machaerirhynchus nigripectus, assembly GCA_013397975.1. Classification (NCBI taxonomy): domain Eukaryota; kingdom Metazoa; phylum Chordata; class Aves; order Passeriformes; family Dicruridae; genus Machaerirhynchus; species Machaerirhynchus nigripectus. The sequence goes on from VZRQ01002121.1 coordinate 541,329, forward strand.
CATTATGTTTATAATGGCAAGGTAGTCATAATTCTAAAAAAACTGCACAGAAGGGAGAAAGCAGATAGGGCAAATTAGGAATGTCTTCATGAACTCCCTCAGTTATGTCTCAGAGAAAGGGTGGAATTCCTCCACAAACACCTGGAATACAGCATGCTGAATGGTGAAACCAGAGACTTTCACTGCTGCATGAGACTTGCTGATTACTATGAGCACAGTGCAGTTGAACTACAGGGCAGACATGGCCAGACAGATACAAACACCTCCTGAAAGAGTTGTGCCATCTGTTCTGGCTTCATCCAACTTCAATAAAAAAGTAAGAATAATACTATAGAAAAAAAAAAGAATTTCTTTTTAGCTTTTAAAACTTGCCTTTGGGTCGTTTGCATCAAAAAGTCCTGTAGAAAGTCCAATCAACAGTGAACTTTTGCCTTTATTTTTTGCTGGTGATATAGAACGTGAACGAGGTACAAAAGACTCATCCTGTGAAGACTGAGCTGACAGAACTGGTGAGGCGGTTGGTACAGCTGCCGGCTGTATTACCCTCTGGAATAAGGGTTCAGCTTGCTGAGAGTCACTGGAACAAGTTTCTGTTGAGGTAAAAGAAAGTCTGTCACAAATCTAAATAGATTAAAACCCCAAGACAGTTAAGGAAAAGGTAACTAATGTGAATAAAACTAACTAATTTCTGTTAAACAAGTGGAGGGAAAAGTAGACAGCGCTTTAAAAATATTAAAATATTTTTGATTATTTTAGTAAATACAATTAAAATATGAAATTTTCCCATTTTAACTTTTGGAGAATTTACAACCCTCAGCTATAGCCTGTTCTGTTCTCTTGCCTTCTGTTTTCTTGTTATCCAATCCATGACTGGATATGAGGTCATCCCTTTTCAACTGTTGCTTATCACCTTATAGTACATTTCTTCAAAGTTATCTCAATATAATTTGCCTGAACAGAGGGAAAAAACCCACCCAGTTTGCTTAAGCCACCCATAATTACATGCAAGAGTATCACCAATGATACTTGACGGTATTGCCAATGTATTTCCTGAAATTACTTTCCAGACCTCCAAGAACAAGCAATTCTTCTATGCAATAAAGATAAAAGATTGTCATTAGCAGCTGCTTGCAACATTGAGCTGCAGCTCAATATTAATTTCAGATTAATTTGTTGTACAAACAAAGCAACACTTCCATTAAGTAAATAATCAGATCTCATAACATCTTAAATAGTTATTTGAAAAAGCTGTAACATTCAGAAAGTTGACATCCACTTTAAAGTATCAGTATGGGCCACTGTCCTGTTCATCTATACACAGTGTAGCTTTGTTGCAACATGCTTTCTTCCAAAGTGGCAAACGTAATACCCACAATTTGTCTTCCTAATCCATCAGAAATTTCCTTTTTAGAAGTAAGAACTGAAGAAGCAAATAAAACCTCACTCTTTTGGGGCTAATGAAGTGAGAAGGGATGGCTCAAGCACCCATATTGCCAAGCCATGGAACACGAGACTTGCACTCACCTGCTGGAGCTTCCTGTTGTGGTTGCACCTTGTTGGGCGCTACTTTCTCCGAAGCTGCCTCATTCATTCCGTCATGTTGTGCCCTATTATAGCACATCACATCAAGGGGAAACACCACATAAAAAGTGGTCATTAGTCCACTGAAGTCACCAAGTGCAATAAAACTAACACAGCAGCAAGCATTGAAGCTTTAGCTAAGTGTAACATTTTAACTGACATGTCCAAATAAAATTCACTTAAAGCTCAGTTGTTTTAACTGGAGAGAGAGAGAGGTCAGAACAGCGTACTTACACATCCTCTTTTTCTTTTACCCACACTTCATTAACAGTGATAGGAAACTCCTTATTCTCTTTACTCTGGTGCATTTTATCTTCCATTTCTTCCAACACCTCTGCTTCCAAATCATCAGGCTCTAAAATTAATAGTAATTTACCTTATTAAAAATTAATCCCAACCAAGCAAAAAGATGGGGGAGTATACATTTTAAGATTACACTTAAAACCTTCAGCTTTAATAATTTTCTGCATTTTGCAGAAACAGCAGAAGTTTTGTAATCCCAGAGCTAAAAGTTTTGGTTTTTTTCTGATACCAGAAGAGTATCTTAAAGCTCCAATGAACTGTGTCTTCTAAAAACTTCAGTAAAATGCCCCCAGAGATCAAAACGATGCTGGTATCATATAGGGGAAAAGATTCCAGCACAATTGATGGGGAGAAGCAAACCAAAACCCCACCAAATTAACAACAAAAAAATTGAAGCACTTTAGAATTCTATTTGTACTCTGAAGTTTTCTATAAGCACACAAAAAAATGTTTCTGGAAATTTACCAAATGCGTTACTGAATCAGATTACAACACAGGCATAGAAAGCACCCGGCTCTACCTAAAATGTGTTAATAAAACTGCACATTACTTATGCGAATATATAAAAGTATACAGGATCATTACTTCACTTACTGCATCCAATAAACAGATTGTAATTAGAATTACTGATGAAATGAGTTACCATCCAGCATAATAGGTTTGCTCTGCACCAGGGTGGGTCCAGTTCTTTGAGATTCTTCTGGTACAGTCATGACAGACTTTGTAACACCAACTGGTACTGAAGACTGAGCTCCAACAGGAGAAAAAGCCTTCTCTTCCTTCTCCTCTGATGAAGACCGATGATCTCCTTCAAGAAGTTCTGCAGTACCTAACAGAAAATGATTCTATTATTTAAACAGTGCCTCGCCATGTTTGGACAATAAACTACAGTGTGGCTAATAAGGTAAGTTGGAAATTTTTTTTTCTTTAAAGGAAAACAGAAAAAGAAGTTTGCATGCTTTTAGTACAACTATTATAAAGAAGAAAGGTAGAAATATTGAAATTTGAATTTCGTGTGTTACATTACCATTAGTACAAGTTTATATTTGGAATAAATGCAAGTCCTTTTGCCCTTAGAAAGAACAAAGGGCAGGAGTTGACCAGAAAAAAAAAATTAAAAATTGACTGATATGGTAAGTCACCTGCTGACAACAAGGTTACAGGATGCATCTAATACAATATTCAGATGATGACATCCTTTCAAAAAATAGGATTGATTCTATTAAAAGGCAAAGTTTAAGACTTTTCAGCAAAACGAAGATCCTTTCCTTTCAGCACATCCTGGTTCATTTCTTACCACTTCACTGAGTTTGAAATATTTTGGTGTCCTCCAGTATCAGCTTGTGCTTACGTTCAGAACTGAGGCAACGCCCAGAAGTAGAAAGCAAGAGAGAATATAAGAATATGCTTCTATTACTTCAACATTTTTCTCAGTAGATAAACTGTCACTGCACTTGCAGTGCAGATAATTACCCGCTGTGCTTACCATTTATTTCATCTTGTTCCTCGAGTATGTCAGTTTGCAGCTGCAGCTCTGCTTCTCCTAGGATCCTCAGAACTGAATCAGTAGGGCTTTTGCCCCAGACTTTCCTGTGAGGTTCACCAATATCTAACTTAATTACTTCCCCCAATGTTTGACCTGTTGGGACACAAACACAAATATAAAAATTCATCTAAATTAAAAATTTTTATTAATTTTCTATATAATAAACAATCAAACACACAACCTCCACGAAACTAAAACCTACTAATGCTACAAAGCCAGAACTCATGTCCCCTCACACCAAGTTAGACAGCCTAAAGACTGTGCTTATCTAGAGTTTGTCTTCTGCCAAATCCAATCAATAATAGGTGCTATTCAATACCAGTTGACATATATAAGCTACGGCTTAATAGCAGCAGCAGCAGCACTTCTCAGAAATCCAGACACTCCAAAAGAAAGCAGTATGAGAAATGTTTAACACTAGCATGGAATGGTCTTCCCTTCAAGGAAAACAGGATATAAAGCAACAAAGAACAGAGCAAAAGAAGTTTCTTCTTTTCTAACATTCTAGCCCTATAAAACTACTATGCAAAGATGCAAGTCTGTCACATCCTCAATGATTATTTACTTCTAGAATCTGAAACTAGACTTCTAGTGAAATTAGACTTACTGAAACCAGGAAAAAGGGGTTCCAACAAAAAGCCCAGAGAAGGCAAATAGAAAACTTTGAATGACAGCCTTGGTTTAAGAAAGGAAAAAGCCAAGAAAGGCTCAATAGAAGTAGCAGATATAAATTGAGAAAAAACCTCTTTTTTTCTTTGTTCTACTGATAACAAAACAGGATTTTCAAGTTAAATAAGAAACTTTAATATATTTTAAATGCTTTTTATTCTTTTCATTAAATTGGTGCCTATTTAAAAGACACCTACAAAGAAAGTAACCATGCATTTAATTAGGTAACTGTTTGTTGTTGAAATGAAGAAATTATTTACTCCGTCTCCTGCAGGCCATTTAACTACTCAGCCTGTGCCTTGTTCCTTATTTAAGGGAATACATAACCACCTGTTTTATAGAAGCGAATGACATGTAACTGATAACAAGATGATAACAGTAAAGAATACTTGCTTTATAAAAACAAACACTACACATGGCAAACTGATTTACTAATACCATGGTGACAAAATAGAAGTACTTACACTCTGTTCCAGAGAGAGAATCTTCCATTGGTAACTCAGCCAGAGGAACGACCAACTCAGATGCCCCAGATTCCCATTTTTTGCGATCTCCCAGAAGTGGCTGGTCACCCTGTTGTTCCTTATGATCTTCAGATCCAGCTGATTCAGAGATATTTTTACACTCCTCTCTTCCTTTCTCATCTTCTTGAGCTTTAAGATTTTGATTTAATCTTCTCAGAATTTCTCGTTTATTCTGAAAGAAGTACCAACATATGTCAACTTAAAAGGAACCTTTCTTAAAAGGATACCTAAATGAAACTGTATATAATTTGACATACTTGTATTGCAAAATCTGGCTTTTTTATTTCTTCCTCAGATTCCTGGACAGCAGTTACATGTTCATCCTTTAAGTCCAAGAAGCATGAAATAGAAAGTAGAAGAACATGTCAGAAAAAAAAACTATCTTGAGAATAGTAACAGACATAATAGTCTAAAACCTTTCCAATGACAACTGCAGGTAGACTGAAACAGAATGCTTGATTATTCTGTTTTATTCTGTTCCAAAGACAGAATTTCAAGGGCACCTTCCATCTTTGAACCATTCACTATCTGAAAGTGATGAGCAAATGAATCACTCAATTTGGACAGACAAATGAGATTTCAGAGCACAAAACATGTACAGATAAAGCCAGATATGACCTCTACAGCAAGATGCCACCAAACTGCTATGCTACAAATGAGTAATTCTATAAGAGAACCAAAGAAGTGGCAAGCACAGAGTCAAGGATAATCAGTGAAGAAAAAACAGAAGGAAAAAGAGACAACTTAAGTAATATGTAAATAAGCAAACTACATATTGAAGCCAAAAACGTAGAATTTATAATCTGTATACAAGGTTTGTATTCTCCATTTCCAATTGCTCTGTGTGCTATTTTTTAGTCTGTTATGGTCACTGTCTTGCATTACTGTGAGAAAAACTGTCCATGTGGAAAAAATACGCTAATGATTTAAGTGTTTGTCCAAACATGATTTATTTTTCCAGCTATCAACTGACATCTTTCAGTGTATTACATTTTATATATACTCTTTAGTATAAGTTTCACTATATTCCCCTAGTCATAGCCCTCACGGTTGAATACAGTATGAAGCAGCACACTACACTCAAACTAGAAGCAGTTGAGGTAAAAATACAAAAGCTAACATTCAAACTAACACAGATTGTGTTAAAAATTTAAACTGTACAAGGTTACACTCATCTGCTCAGTTTCACAATTGTAACATAAAGCAATTGAGGTAAACATGTAAGTAGTTACAATATCAGGACTGAGAGTGTGAAAAATAGAAATCAGGATGCTCTTTTAGACAACAAGAAGAGACAGCACTAACAGATTCAAGAATCTTGAGCTTTGTCCTCTCCGTAATATTCACCACATTCAAGCTCACTGAAAACAATCAATCATTAATATAGCGTAGTCCTATAATTCAAAATTTATTTGCTCACTTCCAAGTAACCAACTCATTAACTCCTCTCAAGAGGCTGATGAAAATGCTGGAAGTTGATGTCTTCCACTAAACATGACTGCCCTGATCAAAATGGAAACTGCAGCTCAGGGTTCATCATAAGCTATTTTGTTCAAAACATGAGTTTCGGTTTCAGCGTACAGATGTGTTTCAACACCTTCCAAGCTTTGGTTTCTTTTTACATTTCTTTTTCTTTTAAAAAAATTTTCTTTTCCCTAATTAGAAGCAACAAATGTCCTTAACAATTTTTTCCTACCTAACCTATTCATTTTTTCTAAACATTCTCTTTCCAATCAGTATTTATGTACTTTCTATTCATTTTAGCTTCTTAGCAAAAGTACCTACCACACCCACTTCCTTCAAAGCAGAAGTCATGGAGATGACAGGTACACCAGGCTTCACTGGAAGCTGTGGCTTAGGAAGAGCTGCTCCAGGCTCCTGTAGCCCATTCATAGGACTATGATCTGTAGCTTCCACGTGAAAAGGCACATTAGGATTCTTTACCCCTTTTGCAATCAGCTGTATAGATTCAATTAAAAAATTATATAAAAAAATTAATTTCAAGACTTTGTACATTAAACACAGTATTATCAATTAGGCTCATGTAATCCTCAAAGAAGGACAATAATGCCACACATTCATACCAAAGACAAGTGCCCACTGCACATCAGTTTGTCAGTTTCACATCTTGCTTTTTCTAGTCATAATATTACTAGTTGGAGTTGTTGTTCCATAGCACACAAAAGTAAAAGAAGATAAAATACATTTTGGTCATTAACAGACCATTAAGGAAAATAGTTGGGGTGATCCTAATGATTCTTAGGTTTGATGTTCTGAAGTCTTCCTGCAAGCATACCTAATATTAGGCTTCTAATTAGGGAATTCTGACTGACACAAGATACTCTCTTCAGTTTCAGAACTACTTGTCTTGAAAAATCACAGTATAGGATTTTAGTTACACAAATATATATGGCCATACATACTTTGACTGCGTGTAACATTTATTTTTCTTACATGTTCTTCCCAAGCTCTTTTCTCTCTTTCATATGCTTCCTTTCTCTTTCGCTCCAACTGTTCCTTCAGAACTGCTGCACGAGCATTTGCTTGGGCCTACAGTAAACAAGCAAAAAAAAGACCAACTTAAAATCATCAGCAACCTATATCATGGACCATTTTAAGGAGGAATGTTCTTGGATTACGCATCTCCCTTTCTCTCACTACTGTATAGACTGTGTGTCGTACTCAGACACGAAAGGACCACGCAGACACCGTTCTGTCAGGATAGGGCCTGGGCCAAAAGAGAGAGAGCAAGAAGGGCCAAGGTAGGGCAAGAAGAAGGAAGAAGGAGGAAGAAGACCGACCCGGCTCTTTATTTAGTCAGTTATATATCTTTTTAGAGACAACCATGGATTGGAGGATGGGGTTACCACCTCTCCATGACACTGGTCAGACCAAAAGTCTATCATAATTCTCCGCCTAACAAAAAGAATGATAATAATAGATACTGGTAGGTAAACATGCCTGATGCTTACAGTAAAGTGCCTGGGAAATTCTACTACAGGAATGAAAACATAGAAAGACTGCAAAACTCAGGGCGACAACTGTGAAAGGAGGACTCCACAGACAAAATCACCACACAAGTATAATAACTGATCATCTATGTTGAAATAATGGCAACTCCTCAAAATTTAATTACAGTTCTTGATTTGCATGGTTGTATTATTAGTGTACACAGTAATCTTAAACAGAGTAATGGAAAATTAGAATCTCTTCTTAAAATTTGCTTTGAAGCCAAACTTATTAATCAAAAAAGATTAAATATTCAGTTTTAATTTTACCAGCTTACTCAAACACTTCACTGTGTCTTTTCACACAAAAAGCTTCACTTGCTGTTTCACCTCTGGTTTTCAGGTTAGGCATAAGGTTAGCTTGTTTTTACACTGTACTTTGCAGATGATGGGGGAAAAAAATCATAGAAGAGGTAAGAGCAATACTTGCAATTTATAATATTGCAGAAATAGTTATTGATATAAAACCACCACATGGAATAAAGTTCTAATCAAACACTGGATTTCTGTGAAATGCATCTGTTTTAAATGTAATTCATCACAGGGTTATATAGCTCACATTCCAATCCACACCTAGCCCATATATGCTCCTGTAAGGAGTTTTGCCTACCTTTATTCTTTAAGTAAAATAAAGCTGTGGTCTAAGGTACATCTTCTTTACCTTTTCAGTCTCAAAATGCTATTTTAGTTATACCAAATTGCCATTAGGACTAAAGCCACCCTAGAGATAAATCTCAAAGGCTGGAATAGGGAAAATCCTTGATTTGCAAGGATAGACTACATTATGTCTCAGTGTGTTTTAAAATTACCAAGATAAAGCAGCTGAACAGAGTTGTTTCCTCAATACAGTTAACCTCCCCCCCC
>VZRQ01002121.1:549868-568807 GCA_013397975.1 Machaerirhynchus nigripectus
ACACAAACAAACTATTGATAGCAAAATGAAATGTAAGAAAATTCATGAGATATAAAACATATTTGACAACAGTAACTTCCATCTCTTCCCACTCCACACTCACCTTCTGCGTTTCTATCTTTTTGCGTTTCAGTTCTGCTTCCTCACTAGAGTCTTGCCCATCAGAACTGGCAGCTTCATTCTGCAAAGTAAAAGTCTTCAGGGAATTATCATCAGTTCATGGATTTAAAAGCTGAGTGATACGAGAATACTCAGCTACATTCTGAGCCTACTCAGAATATTTTAATTGACTGTATGACTAACATGGGTCAGTTTCACTAAGTAACTCCTTGCTTAAATGCAGTATCTACGACAGAGCTTCATCTCTGAGACTGGTAGGGTTTTTGTTTATTTGTTTGGTTTTTCAGGGAGGATTGGTTTTAAAAAATATGAAGTTTTGATAGATCAGGAAAAAAGATGTGCCTCTTGTTGCAGGGAAAGTGGCCTAACAATGCTGGGCTCTCACCTGTATCATTGCTGCATGTTCTGCAGGTGAGGTACAGAAGAAAGGTTTGATGTTCTAGAATTCCAGATTTTTTCACAATATGTGCTATCTAAAATATATGTCTCTATATAAAACTTCCTAGAACGAAAGTCTTCCACCAGGAGTAAAAAAATACACTCTACAATCAACTTCCATAAATATTTAAAACTATTTTTCAACCAACCTTATCTCCACGAAGTTTTGCTCTAATCTGTTGACGTTCATTAAAGTTTTGTAGCCGGATCTGTCTCAATCTTGCCAAATATTCCTAACGCAAAGAAATGAAACAAGTTTCAGCTCTATGGAAACTCTCTCCAGTATGGATAACTTAAAATATATCAGATTCCACAAAAAAGTAAGATGGGTGAACCACTCCCCAAAATTATTGTTATCACTTTACTAGCATTTACTAACCTTCAGAAAAATTCTCATGTAATGAAAATAAAGAAAATTGGAATGTATGTTTCCTGGTATTAATTATAACTACAGTTTACATTACTGAAAGCTAGGAAAGGTTGTATTTATCACAACAGGATTAGGATATAGTGATACTGATATGTGTCAGATTCAAGAACCTTTTTGAGACAGACTGATGTAGAGAACTATAATTTTGATTATCTTACAAACCAAAACAATTAAACACACCCAAACTTTCATACATTAACAGTAAATTATTTCCTAGAAATTTAGAAAGTCCTTTAATTTTGTTACACAGATGCAACCATGCAGGGAAACTGAGCACACTCAAGGTCAAAACAGTGCTATTTTTGTGATGAGCAAAGTGGCAAACATGCGGCAAGCATACCTCTTCCTCCTTGTTTCTGGATTTCCTTCCTCTTGCAGAAATGGGCCTGCCTCCATAGGTATCTGCCACGTTTTGCAGTGTACCCTGTTTGCCATTTAATGGTATCAAATTTAAGGTGGCTGGGGCAGTAAAATTATCTGCTTTATCCAATAACTGTTCACTTATAAGAAACCAAATCCATCAAAGATCTGCAGATGTTCTGCAGTTAACCAATAAGCCTTTTTCACTTACATGGAACATATGACAGCAGGAACTAAAAATCCTGAGTAGCCTAAGAGAGAGATAAGAGCTCTAAGAATATAGCTGCCTTCTCCCTTCAATTCTGATTTTCTCATGTTATATTAGAAAACCTAAATTTTGATGGGCATGAGTTTTCTACATCTGGACTATATAAAAATGGTGGCACAGGGTTGGGATTTCTTGACTCATTGCTGAGTCAAGACTAAAATAAAAAGTGGAATCTTTTTACATTCTTAGATAAGGCTTTTTTAACAATGATGACTCAAAAATCTAATAAAGCACCTAAATATATGCATTACAACTAACAAGATGTGCTAAATGCCTTATACACATGCAGTGTATAGACTTGGTTCATGTGATGTACTCTGTGACCTGTCATCAAAAGGATTTCAGCCATTAAGAAAGTTCTGTACAGAACAGTACAAGAATCATTTAACTACATGTTTTCTGCTTGGATTAAAATAAAAAATACTTGAATTATTTTACTAATGATATACCACAAACCTTTGCTGAACAGGTTAAAAATTCCTTGATTTGTGAGTGCAACATACAGTAAAGACAGCAAGCATACATACATGTGACAGATCTTCTGCCTTATAAAACGCCAGGGACTTTAGCTTTCTCATGCTTGTGTGTAGAGAGCCATCACTAAGTATATACTCCAGTGAGGTTATTAAATGAATCCAAATATTCTGGTTAAATAATGTCTCAGACTCAAAAAATTTAATAGCTCAAGGAAATAGCACATTACTGCACTTCTGTGGTTTAGTAACCAGGGGACCAGAGAACAAATTAAAGGAACCATTTTGTGGAAGAGTAGTTCCTATACATTCATGAGGGCTCCACGATGCTGGTTTCAGTTTCAGCATTAAGCCATACAAAATGGAAAGGAATATTTTCCAAATCTATCTTTTCAGAAAATACTTGTTTTTATTTTTAACTTCTTAATACATATTCCTGAGCCTTACAAAAGCTTACTGGCTCTATTGAAGGCATTTCATTGTTCTTTGTTCTAGCACTGAAGTTATTTTAGGTATTTCCATCACTGATGGCAATTTATATAACTGCTCTTTAGAAAGAAACTGGAAGCAAGATTTTCCAGAACTAATTTTCTTTCTTGTACATTGTTAATTTTACTCATCTGCCTACATTAAAATTTTTAAAGACCAGGACTCATGTTTTGCAATGCCACGCAGCTACAGTGAAGTAGCAAATTAGGTCAGCAGCTGTCTTAAAAACCAGATGTCTGAAAGTATCATCGATTCAACTACTGAGTCAAATTTAGAGTCAGTTGAAAATTAAAATTGACAGCAATTATATTTCATAGAAGCTGGGTAAATTAGTGCCAGCCATGAGACAAAAGGCTGACTATTAGCTGGTGATTTCTCCTTTCAGATCAACATTGTCCAAACAACAGTCCCATCCCTATATGAGAACAACTGCCAGCTAGTCAAATTATTGTCCTGCACAAATAAAAGAAGCTGCTGATAACTTCTGCTTTCAATGGCAAATCCAGTAATGGATTTCATATCCTGGCTTCAAGTTATAAGTTTGAAACATCTGGAAGTTACTTTTTTAGCTGTTCAGTAACCTCCCTGTTTTATAATGGGAGCCATCTAAGAACAAAACATTTAGGCTTATTGAACACATTAGAGAAAACTGAGAATATTAACTTGAATAGTTGGTATCTTGAATTAACTGATCTCATACATTTATATCAATGCCAATGAAGTCAAGAACAAACTGGAAGCAGGTACTACTAACAACCTTTCCAAGAAGAGGCAGTCTTAACAAGAATTGCTCATTTTTTTCAAAATTATTTACTGGTCTTGAAGACTTTAAAAAACAGAACCATAGTTCTAGAGAGGAAGACTCATATTTTAAAACATACATACTAATCCAAGGATACTTCACCATCAAAGACGTGTATTCAAAGTACCTAAGAATTGCTTACTCTAACATTGCTTAGTCTGACATTAAGACCTGGCTGTAAATCATAATCTGATTATCAGGTGTAACTCAGGAGATGCTTCTGTAGATCTGCAGTCAGTCTCATCTCACTGCTACTCCAGCAGTCAGTTTAATTTCAGCAGCTGACAAAGATATTGTCATTTAACTGCATGAATAGTGCGGAGAAGCACTCAAAAAGTAAAACCCTCCATGTTATCAAAACACATAGTCATTTCCAACATGTTTTAAACAAACTTCCTAAAAGAATATTGAATGTAGAACCATAAGCATGAAGAAAATGTTATGACACTATCTTCTACTTTATTTCTAAAGAGTAAAGCTTTTATAAAGGTCAGCATTGACAAATACAGATGACTTTGTAATACTTTTCCAATAAGCAGAATGTGTTTTCCTAGAACACACTATTATGTGTGATCATTAGCTGTATCAGTTTAATCAAACCTTGTTCTAGGTTCAAGGTACTGTATAACATGAAGTGTGGTTTTAGCCAAGACTCAAAAGTATATACAGAAAAATATGTAAACGAATGTCCTAAAATTCACAATAACAAGTTAGACACATGCAAAGATCATTTCCTATGTTAATAAGTTTAAAGTAATGAGAAATGTACTGCATGATTCTGTTACATTGTATTAAAATTAGCAACAAAATGCAGAAAACTTACATCCCATTCTGTCTTTTTTAACACTTAAGAAAAATATTTAGTCAGCATTTTACTTTTGATGCTATTTCAAAGATTCATAAAGCCTGCGGAAACAGTAACATACACAGGAAGACCAGATTTCATACCATGTGTCCCTGAGCTCGAGCTTTGTTTTCCATGGCTTCTCTCTTTCGTTGCCAGAATTCTTCAACTTGCTTTGCTCTATCTGCAGCTATCCATCCTTTTTGCCTGAGTAATTTCAACACAGCAAGATGAAAGTCTCTGAAATATGACACTNGTAAGGCATCTTCAAAAAATGCCTTTCATCAGCCAAAATACAAGTCAGACATCCACAAAATGGAGGAAAATAGGCTAAGTAAGGAAGAAGAACTACTAAAAAAAATTCAAAACACTGTATTGTTGTCCTTCCAGATTCTTGTTATCAAAACAAAAATGAATGTCAAAACACAATCTTGGTATGATTGTTTTTGAAAGTGTCTCAGCTTCTTTCACTACTGTTGTAATTCGTGAATTACTGTTGTAATTCGTGAATAGACTCCTTCAGGATTTCCCTTCAGAGATGAGCAAGAACTCATCACATGAGCCAATCAGTAAGGTCAATACTGTGACAGCTTTGCAAAACTGTCCTACATTTGCAGTAAGAGCTTCTACCACTTAGGGAATTAGTATGGTGCTACTATTCTCAGAGTGGTCTGGCAATTCCTTTTAGGTAATCTTGTGGGATTTTTTTTGTTTGTTTGTTTTCAATGGGTCTGTGAAGGAATTTTCCTACTCTAGAATTAGCCACAAGCAGATGATTGTTTTTTGACAAGTTTCACCCCAGGTCAGGGGCCTGCTTGGGAAGACAAGAAGGCTACATTTAGGTTACCATAACTAAGCACCCTGCAACTGTATAAGTACATTTATAAGATCACAGAGGAACCAGATTCTGACAAATTTGTTAGAAGCAGACTCAGAAAAGTTTTGTATTAAAGAAACCCAAAACACCAAGAAACGGTGCAAGATATTCTACAAATGGCAGAATGACGAGGCCTTTCCAAGGTTCCCTGAGCCTCCTTTAATGGAGGAGCACTGGAGGTTTGGCAACAGGAAGAAACTGGAATATGGTGATAGCAATAATCCATTAGGCTGAGGCAGTTACAGAAAGAATCATTTGGCAATACAGGAAGCTCTAGCAATTTATAAATAATTAGCATGCTAATTAAAATCCTAGCATTTTATTTTTTTGCCCCTCCATCGCCAAAGCAACGAGGAAATGAAAATTTTTCCGTATGCTACAATTCATTAAAAGGAAGACAGAGATAAAACCACTTTGATACAATAAACAAACACTGTAGCTGCTCTGAAACAGCAAGACAATCCATGCAGGTGTTACTGTTAAAGGAACAAACACTCGCTAATCCTTGTATACACATATTTGACTCACTACAAGATTTTTACTCTACCTTTTAATTACATATGAGCTCAGTTGGTGGATAGTGAAATCTGTGCAAACCTCTGTCATGCAGCTTAAGTTTGTCACACATCATGAACCTTACAGTATTGGAGGACAGGTGCTTTCCAAAAAAACCCAAACCAAGACAGCCCTATTTGTCTCAAACCAATTTCACAGGAACATCTTATTTCAACATTTTATGAACATTTAATGAAAATGTTTTTTCTTACTCTAAAGCTGAGTGAATAATTATGCTAAAATGTTTCAACTAGATTTCTTCTGGGCTGCACTTCTGCCTGAGACAATTTTTAAAGATTGTTGATGCTGAATATATTTAGCTTTACATTAGTGGTCGTACAAACAGAAATACTTCAACTCAAAGATTTCTCAGCTTCTTCAATATATGCTCTAAACTGACTACCTTTACCAAAAGTTGTTGTTATTTAAATTCTTTCTTATGAGTGAAATGTCATTAACACTTATTTCGCCTCCAGCTTTAAGAATAAAGTATAGGACGGAAATACTGCTAGGCTGGCTATGATAATAAAATTGCTTCTAGGTAAAATACAAATTCTTAACACATTTAAGATGCTAAGAAACAGCACCTGAATTTAAGGCTAACAGCAATCCAGTTTATAAACAGAGAAACCCCCAATCTCTACCTATTTTGAAACTTCTGCACAGTGTTTTCATTGAGTGCTTCCGAATTCGTGTACTTGAGAAATACTGAATTGGTTTCTCTCCCCGATCTCCACGTTATTTATAATTTCCAGCACTCTGCTATAGTTTCTCTCAATTTTAATACATTTAAACCAGTTTATCCAGGTGTAGACAAGTATCATCTAGTATTTTCAAATGTACGAGTCAAACTGTTTCCTAATCTAGGCAAGATTTGGGCATTGTGCGCTTTGTGTGAGGCACTGAGAATAAAGAGAGGAGGAAATACACTAAAATACAGCTGGCAAAAGATACTTTCCAGTACCGGGTTGTACCAGGAAGAATTTTAATTATCTCACGAAAGCCAAATGCACTATGAAGAATACAGAATATACTTCAGAGCTTTCAGTATTGTAATATCAGTGTTAAGCATGATGTATGTTATTGCTGCTAATTTTAAAATAGTAAAAAAATCTATAACTGTAAGTACACATTATATTAGAATATAAAATTGAATTAATTTCATTTACAAGAACAAATGGTTTCTTTGGCCACTTCCTTTTCCTCACATTAACTCCATTTATTTCTTCCTCCATGGCACAGATCAATGGCTCTGCAGAAGTTTAAATAATGAGGGAGAAAATTTGTCCCTCTAGGAAAGTCAGTTAGTAATGTTCATAGTATTAAACTTCCAGAAAAATGGTATTTTCCCATTTACTAGTCACAACAGCGAACACAGTTCTTTGGGCAATATTACCAGATCTGAAGGAGAGCAAAGAAGTTTTGAAGCCTTTTGAAAGAGTGAAAACATTAAAAAAAAATCAGTACTTGTTTACAATTCTTTTATATATAAAAATACCCTGTTTACAATAATTAGATGTTATAATTCACTACTTGAATAGTGAATTAGAAGTTGCACACCATTATAACACCTGGAATTCACATCTCAATGAAGAAAGCTCCTAGAAATTTTTCACTGATCAATAAACAGGAGCTAGAAATTCTGGGATCATTCCAGACACTTTCCAAAACTACAGAGTCATACACTTAGGTGCAGGGAAGGCAGGAAGAGTAATACGATGGGAGAAGGAAGCATCTTGTCAGGCAACACAAAAAGTGGAACGATGAACAAAGCAAAGGAGGAGGCTTATGTTGTTATCTGCAACGACATTAAGCCAAGAATTTTGTCTGAAATCTACTTTAGGTACATTTGCTTAGTAAACTATTTTTTCCATTATTGGAGAAGCCAAGGTCTCCGCTGGCTCTAAAAGAATTGTGGTCTGTGAGGAACTAACACACGAACAGACAGCACAATAGCAATGGATAGAAGTGATTTTGAGTCATGCCCAACTACTAAATGAAACCAGACAAAGAACAAGAATCTACCATGTAGGGACAGATTCACGGATTATCATAGTCCAACCTGTTTGCACTGGCTTGTTTAGACACCTCCTTCAATCTTTTCACTTTTTTCCTAACTGCACCAACATCGGGTAAATGGTGATGACCTGCAGGTCCCTTAGGAACTCCTGGACGTGTTCCAGGTGGAATTCCTCTGTAGATAAATACGTACAGTAACTTTCATTACTTTGATCTAAAGCAGAACACATGTAACTTCTAATGGAAGGTAGCCATACCTTTCAAGAACTCCTCGGTCCTGTAGTTTTGCCCTCAATTTGGCTTCTCTCTCGTCAGCTATTCTAACGTGTTCCTTTTGCTGTTGCATCTGGTCAAAAATAGCATGATAGTGTTCATAGCGTCCTCTAGAAGACACAGGAAAAGGACCAGCACCACCTCCACCGACATAATATGGTGCCTGGAAACCAAAAGGGGTAGGGTGGAAATCTCAAATATTGGTTTTAATAGGCTCTTCCAATTTTTACCTCTTTAGCAGAGTAATAATATTAATATATTCTGCAACAATTCTAAATTGGTCCTGGTTTTATCCCTGGCATGCCCCTATTTTAAGGAATACAAGATAGATAAATTAATTTTTTTTTTCTGTTAGCAGTCTAGAATAAAACACCATTTTGTCTTTCTCTAAGAATAGTCTAGTTATACATGAGCCATCTGTCACACATTTTGGAAGTCACTGATAACAACTCCATTGAAGTGTAAACAGAGAGAGACAATATTACGTGGCAAAAGTCAAAGTTCTAGCAAAAAAGTGATGTAATTCCAACTGAAACACTAACAAGTGACTTGTAGCCAAACACATTTTTTCATGAAGCTGGAAACAGTTGAGCACAGTTCTAATGAATGCCACTAAGTGCAGATTTATCTGAGAACCCCAATTGCCACCAGCCTGTAACTTGATTTCCATCACTAGAATTGAGATGCTTCTCTACTAAAGCTCAGGTTAGGGGAACACCTCCCACAAGCTACTGCTTTATGCAAATTATCCCAGTCATTCTCAAGGCATTAGAATTCCTGCAGAATTTTCATGTGAAAATAATGAAAAAAATAATGTTTCAAGCAGCTGTGTACAGTAGTAGCCAAGGATGGATGCAGAAAATGTGAAACTGGCAAAACAAGGTTAAGGTTGTCAGCACATGCATAAAAATGTTCTCTTTACGCCTGGGGGAAGCAGTCAAATAGCCCATGGTAGTAAATCTATGGAATTTGTTTTAACAAGAGTGTTTATCTTCCTTCCAGAGTGCTCTGAAATATTTAATATAAATTCAAACAGGTGAGTACAGATGTGACAGGTTTAAGACTGCCTGTTTAGAAGTTCTTGACGAGACTATCTTTGACAATGGAATTTATCTCACATTCTGAGTTTCAGTTGTTCAGTGTCAATCAATGGCTCCCCATAAGCCAGATGAGTACTAAATCCAGGCATACAAGCAATTATGCAGGTATACTGTTGATCTAAATAAAAATGACTATACCAGACTATAGTTTCTACAAATAGAAGGAAAAGTCTTGTTTTAGACACTATTCAAGGTTTCACCTACCACTATTAGAGTTCAGTTTCCAAATATCTGAAGAAATACTATGATCAGTCTCTAGCCAAATGATCTGATGCAGGTGTTCATCAACAGTCTGGAGAACAGTTAAAACCCCAGCTAGAACCACAAACCCAAAGCCAAACACTTGCCACCTCTTTCCCTGCTTTCCCGCAGGAACAGGTGCCAGAATAAACCCAAAAGGAAACAGGAGGGCAGAATCATGCAGTGCATGACCGTGTTGTGCCTTCGTAAGATGTATGGTTTGTGTTATTGGAAAGCTTGAACAGTGCTATTTAACAGCACTGTCAGGGGGTTGCTGGATATACTGCTTTCATGCTGGAGAAAGGAAAAAGATAATTAAGTCTAGAATATTATAGTAGTATATGGACACCCGGAATGATGGTAAACTAGCAGCCTGCAGTAAGATTTGTACTCAGCTATCCAATTTGAAGAAGATATCTCAATGATTTTTTCCACATGTCTGCCATGATGTTTTACACCAGTGACACTTGCTGAAAACAGACACATTCACTGGACCTCAGTTTCGCTAGATAACTGAGAATACAGACGACAATGCAGCTGTAGCTATAGTAGAACACGTCATATATTCACAGTAAAACGTAAGTTAATAAGAAACACCATGTTCAGGTGTTTCTCATCCAAATGTGAGGATGCATGCACATCATGTTGTATGGGAGCCTGTATTGGTGCCTGCCAGTTTGATATTGAGAGAGAGGAGGACAACATAGGAGGCAAATAATATTTTTTGAGTTTTTCATTAAATCAGCACTTCATAGTTTTTAAAGGTATTCTTAAGTTTGCACTTATATTTAAGCTTTACTTATATGATATGTGGCACACATTCAAAGATAATACATATTTTGAAATGAAATATTTAATAAGCAGCTACTGAAACCTGGTCAG
The DNA here is from genome assembly GCA_013397975.1 of Machaerirhynchus nigripectus. Classification (NCBI taxonomy): domain Eukaryota; kingdom Metazoa; phylum Chordata; class Aves; order Passeriformes; family Dicruridae; genus Machaerirhynchus; species Machaerirhynchus nigripectus. The sequence continues at coordinate 560,039 of VZRQ01002121.1, forward strand.
TGTTTGTGTATTCCTCACTTTTGTACAAGGAACAGCAGTAAAGCTCTATCCATTTTTACTTTATTGCTCAGTCAAAGTTTGCTTATTAAAACCCTACTAAACATGCTTATGCGCAGTGTTTCTGTAACTCACTACCACCACCACAACAAATCCCTGTGTTTCAATCTACTTTCTATTGTCAGATAGATTTATACCATAGCACTACTTAAATTCCTGCGCTGGCTCTGTCTGATGAAAGTACCCAGACCTTTATATTCAACTAACTTGATGAGACTACTTTCCAGGACAGCTATGTTTCCATGAAACTATGACATGCACAAATAGGCAAAAAGAAACTGTCATAGGAATCAGATTAAATTATGCACTAAGTGAACGGCTAAACAGCACACTACATTAAAAAAATTAGATTTATTCAGAATTTTTTACCCCCTCCTGAACATCTTATCAATATATAGAAACACTTATGTTGCTAAATAACATGGAGTGTTTAGAAGCAAGTGTTTAATTCTAGGAAAGAGGTCCATTACTATAATATGAAAACCTGGAAACAAAAAAATTCAAGAACAAACTTGAATGTGAAAGAAGCTGTTCATGCATACACTCAGCACAGGAAAAGTAGCAAAAGCAGGTGTTGAAATAAGAAAGTGGTGCATGAAAACCATTACTGGCAGAAAAAGAAGAGATTCAGAAATTCAGGAAACATTAAAAATGAAAATTGCATATAATCTCCAAAAGGCCAGGGAGGACCTGCTACAGTTTCTCTCAAATTATCCATAGAATTATAATGGGCAGCCCCAAGAGTGGACCTCCAGGAGTAGATCTTTCTGAAGAGAGAAGACCATTTCATTTAATCAAAGGTGGGGGAAACAGACTGCACCACATTTCTGCATTTGCTGCCAACCTTAACACCACTTCCACCTGAACCAAGCACATTCCTCCATCCTTGTTCCCTGGCTCTGTTTATTCGTTCCATCTGAAGGAGAAAACAATACAGGAAACAAAATTCAAGGAACCACTAAGTAAAAATTGAACTTCACTCTTAACACATTTTAAACATATTTTACCCTTTCTTTTTCCAATCTTCTCATTTCATCTGCCTTCGGTAAACTGATCTGCAATGTGTAAGGATTGAATATGTTAAGGAACTGGAAAATTGAACTACTGTGTATTCTTACACACCACACCACAAGACATTTCTTTAAAATTACTATAGGAGAATAAAGAAAAATCTGAAGAATCTTGTCTACCTGCTCTCTCTGGCGTTTTTCTTTTTCAGGCAATTCTAACCTTTTCTTTTTTGAAGGTTCCTGAAAAATAAGCATATAATTTGGTATTTATTACTGAGCCATTACTCTGTCAAGTCTCTGTAAGGCGGGTTATTGCTCCAATTGCTGGTGCATGTCCATGAAGGTTAAAAAAAAAATAAAAATCACTGCTATATCATGTTTGGGAAAAGAGATAAGGAGGAAAGGTTTGAAGGTTGTATTTTGTCATTCTTGCTGTGGACTTGGCTTTTGCTCAGTTTGGAAACAGATGATGTCATGATACCTCAAACATTTTCCTCCTTTCTTCTACTGGAATAATTTTCTTCACTGGAGTTGGAAGTGCCTGCACAAAAGGTGAAACTTCAAATTAGACAGCACGACGCCAGAATGAGAGAAAAATTCTACCAGAAACCATGCTCCTAAAGTCACAACTGACTGGGCACTAAATGGGGTTTAAAATACTTGATTATTCAGGAGGTTTGAAGTGAAATGCACTGCTAGGACCTAGGGGTACTTGTTCATCCAGTAGTAACAGTTCCGTCTCAAAAACTGAAGGCAGTGATTTTTAAATCTGTTTTGTCTTAATTTTTCTTCTCTGGCAGTATCACTCTTCGTTACAATCTTTTCTTTATATTAACTCTTTGAGGGGGCCTATATATTCATACTCTCTTATTTGGAGAAAAGATTTGGTAGGTTATCCAAGGGTCTTTTGCTTGGTTCTTCGCTTGGCTCTAACTCTAACTAAGGTTCTTGTTACCTATGACAACACAGTCACCACAGAATGACTGCTAAAGAAGCAGCTATAGTAAATAAAATGTGCAGTTTACTCTAGTCTTCTCAAAAAAGCCATCGTTACTTTAAAAGCTTTTTTTTCTAACCATACTAGAACACACAGAGCTTCATAGCATTTTCTTTTGACAACACATGATCCTGTCAAATGGGTAATTTAAAATGAAGTATTGCAGAAGTTGGAAACCTTTAGAGACTTGTAGTAATATAACATTAATGTAATATTACTAAATTAAGGAGACTATTGTTACATGCTTCTCTAAAAAGCCAGCTGAGAGCTGCAAGCTCAGACTCAGAGAAGAAAATTTATATTAAACTGTAGCCATTGTTTCTATCCTGCATCTTATCACCAGGTACAATTCACACAAAGACTGTTTTAAAATAGCAGCATTACTGACATCTTCCATGCGGGAAGAGGGTATTTGCTCACTCTCTCCCCTGCCACCTTAAGTCTCTGAGCAAGTTAGGTCAGTGTTGGCTGGTGAAACCCATGACAAAGACCAACAGATGACTGTGCAACCAAGCCTTAAAACACATAAACCTCGTGATCTCATAAGGACACACAAGAAGTCTGCACTCTCCCTTCTTGCTTTTTCAAACTGTGTTTCACAAGCCAACAAGGTGAAACAATGAGCTTTTCTCTAAACCTCTGGTAACTATTGAACCTCATGGATAATTTGTATCTCAAGGATAATTTTCTATCCACCTACAACTTTGACAGATGGATAGAGGTCTTAGTATTATGTTCCCTGAAGTGCCATAGCAGAAGGGAAAAAAAAACCCCAAACAAACCCAACAACAACAACAACAATATTACTTATTCACAAGAAAATATAAACTAGTTCTCTTGCTGAAGCAGCAGCCTCTTGGTTGCTAGTCGTTTGGCTTGTGCATACAGCTCAAAACTAGCTGTAGCATAAACAAGTCCTAACCATGCAGTAATTAATGAAATAAAAAGAGAGAGAATAAAAGTTTTATGTAATTAGGAATACAGAGAAGACAACAGGAAGAAAGATCAGAAGTACTCCATGAAGGTATAGAGAAAACTTTCTCATTAGCTCGTGGAATTAAATCTGGGAAACTCCTCTTCCAATTATACAGTTTCTCTGGCTGACAACACTTTGTAAAATGGCTAGAAAACGTTTGTATATTTTTAAAATTTGAAATTATTTTGGAACAAGGGAAAAAGATGCAAAGATCCTTATCCAGTGTGAATGATCTTGGTATACCTGACAGGCTTCCAATGTTTGTGAGAGTGGTTAACACCAACAAAGCAAATGAAAACACACAAATGTAACTCAGCCTCAGAATTAAAACCCAAACCTAATGAAGGAGTTTATAAAAATTATAATAAAACCAACTAAACAAACAATCAATAATTAAGTAAGCCATGCATTTAAACTACTAGTTCTACTTTCTCTGCAGGTGCATGAGGCATGTCCACATACCAAGACATTTTTAAAACGAAGGCATAGTATTTTTATAGCATTTAAATAAGGTATGAACAAACAAGTTCAATTTAACTAACTTAGCTTCTTACCTGTCTAGTTTTAGTCAATGGCTTCTTCTCATTAGGCTTTTTAGGTGCACCACAAGACTTCCTGATAGTTAAAGGCACTCCGTATTTTGCAGCAGGTTTGGTAATTTTCTGAGCTGGTGCAACTGAAGTCAGTGTTTGTTCTTGAACTGGTCTTTTAGCTGAGAAGAAAAAAAACCCACAATAAAAAACCCCTGGGTTTGAGCTATCCAGGCTGACCAGTGTATCCTATTTCCCTTTCCCAAAGTCTTAGAAAGCAAAACTGAAGAACAGTGGGTGACTTGTGTGTCAGGGACCAAAGCTGTGTCTAAGGCCCTGCCATATTTGGTCCGCTGTTGTGCACATCGACAAGACAATGAAGAAAACTTTACTGTTTAACTGGTGGGAACTTGACCCTTGAAAGAGAAACAATGTATGGGTCAATCACTGGGAACTCAACCTGTGAAAGAGGCACAATGCACAATGGAGCTCTTGTTAGCATGGAGGTGGTATCACGAGCCGTGGTGGCCTCATCTCACACGCTGGCCAGGCAAGAGATGACGTTGTAACTGGAAAAATTCCATTCCTGAGGAGGAGCTGTGAGGTATGCTTCTGGGGTGGAGGGGCGAGAAGGACAGGATGCACACCTTGTTGATCTAGGGGATACCCTGAAGGTGCACTGCCTGCCTGCCCCTCCTGCATGAGCACCATGCTCCATCTCCTTCTCCTGCCCAGCAGCTCTGCAGGAATCCAGGGGTCGGTACGTATTATTTGCTACTGCTGCTAATAAAAGGAAATTTGCTTTGCAATCACAGGTGGGTTTCAGGTTTTTTGTGCATGGCCATCCTCCTGAACCCATAACAAACTGCTAACATTTCATTCACACGAGCTGATGTATAATACCCAGTTGTCCAAAATAGCTAAATTCAACGTTTGGTAAGAATCAGAAGAAAACAATTCCTGTGTTTTCTAATCTTCTAAGCCTTCAAGCTGGATAACTGATGCTTATTTCAGCTGCCTTTACTGTACAGTGGTCATGAACACAGGGAAAAGATTTCCTAATAGGATGGAGAGACAGGCCTGTCTCCACTAACAGCACTGGACTAAAACCTGCAGTGCTAATGTCAGCAGAAGATGAGTTCTGGAAGAGCTTCAGTGGCTGTCAGGGATATTGTTTTTGCCGTAGAGTTCCTAAATATATGCCAATATTGTGGGTTTGATTCTGTGTTAGCAGGGCTCTCTTGCTACAGAATAGGAGGACAGCAACACTATCAAAAGAGACCAAAGCACTTGCTAGAGCACCAAGTAATTACAGGGAAATAAAATAACTGGGAAGAAAATCTAGGGGGAAAAAAGGGCAAACTAATGCAGTAAAATGAAGTAAGACCATCTTGATAAAATTAATCTATTTTGTTACCACTAGCAGAAATTGTACCGAATAGGACTAAAGCCAGGGCTTTATCTTGGAATCTCTAATGAAACCTCCCAAATTTTTTTTGGAAGAAATCATACTTCTCATCAGCCATTTGTCATTACTAAGGTGTAAAAATAAGTCATACAATCACAGCATATGAATTAGTCCCATTATTTGCAGTCTACACTGTCTCCTTAAATTTTGGAAGTGTAGCATACTGCAAGAGGAAAAAGTACACTTAGTATATTACAGGCCCATAGTTTGCATTTGCCTTATTTGTATCCAACATACATCCAGCTCCCCAGTAGAGGGGAGGAAATTGCTTCATCTCTCTTTTTCCTGAAATTCTACAGTCAGGTATAAGAACACACCAAAAAAATACCCCAGGAAAAGAACAAAGCTACATACATAATCTTGACAGAGCTGAAAGCAAAAGCAGTGTAGACACTAACTTACCTGGTGAAGCATGTGGTCCAAACTTGTGGAAAATTTTGTGACTGAATTCTTCTGCAATAAGCTGAACAAGTTGAAGAGTTAGTCAACAGTACTTGTGACCAAAGCTAGGAAGAACTCATTTTCAGACAAGTGTGCCATTAGCAGTAAGCATCTAACTAGCAGCATTTACTGTAAATTACATTTATATGAGTACTTCAGTTTATGCATTCGATCTAATATTGCCAACACCAATATGAAGCTGACTTCTGAGCAGCACATGTTATCTCATTTATGAGCTAGCTAAGAATCCATAATGTGACCATCAACACAACTTTTCTGCATAATACATTTTAGATTTCTGAGTAGTTGCCAAAGTTCACCTCAATTTCTAACACAGCTTGTGTAAAAAAAAATATAGTCCTTTAAAATATTTGCAGTTTTAGTGCTGCTATCCTTTCCAAGATGGGAAGATGACCACATATGTGGATATCTGGAAAAAACATATATGGTGTGCTGTTAGGTATATCAAATTAGCATGATAAAATATGGAAAGCAGTCTTACTGGGGTGAAAAATTTCAGACTAGACAAAGAGTATTCAAATATTAATAGGCCATCATCTTAAATACTGTAGGCAGTTCTGACCCAACATCTCAAAACCTACATAGCAGAAATGAAAAATATTAAAGGAAGAGCAGCAAGGATAAATTAAAAGTGCCAGTCCAGGAATAGTCTTTACAGAATCTTGAACTACCCAGATTCCTTTGATTTGTTTAAGAGTCTACCAGTCAGTTACAATGGATGCTGAGGAGTTAAACCTGAAAAAAAAACCAACACGAGAACCGAAGTGCAGAACCTAGGGCTCTGCACCTGATGGCAGAGCAAATTTTAATCTGTACAGTCTGGCATCAAAGATTCTGTAAGCCAGAAGTCACACATGAGAACAGTTTCCTACAACCAGTATTTCAGTTATCTTAAAGCTTTTATTTGAGCGGTAAGCTGTAGCAACTGAATTATGATGTTTCCAGGATAACACCTTTACTGACACAAAAGAAACCTGACTCTTCAGTATCTTTCAAAGAGCCCCCTCTTCTTTTTAAAATTAGAGGCTAATTTAGATCCACCCTTTAACGCAACTTAGTAACTATGAAGATTAGGAAAGAGTTTAATAAAAAGGGAAGACTGATTTCCTCACATTTAAGAGTAGGATTTCAGCAATGATTTCAGATGATTGCAACATCTTGAAGATGTCAACTATGAAGTAACTTTAAAGCTTAGACTAAGGAAAACAGAGGACAACAGCAGTAGCCATGGATGATACTGAAAGAAAATAAGCATTACAGCTGTGTCACAGAATGACCACCTCCAGCTGAATAGGCATGTACCAGTGATTGATATATTTAGTAAAAGGTGCTTTCTGTGTGTGGGGCTTTTTGTTGTTTTTAAAATTAGATAGCACCTCTAAGTCAAACATGCCAGCTAAGTATTCATACTCAATCTAGGACAAATTAGTAATCCACCTTCTGGTGATAGAGACAGTCTATTACTACTTATACTTTGACTAACTCCAAATAAAAATTTCATATCCATTCCAGCTACTGGAAATAAAATCAGATCAAACTACTACTGTTCCAAATGTTAGAACAAATTTATCTGGAAAGATTTCTGGATTTTACCTTTCTTTGGGACTTCAATCTGAAGTAAATTGAAAGTCTATTTCAACACAACAGAAATTCCAATTATATATGGCATTTTCATGGCATTTCTTTAGTTGTGAGTTAGAATCCACCAGAATTCTTTATACTGCACTTCCTCCATGTCCTTTCTCTTCTGTATTTATTTACCTCCTATCAGTACTATTATTCACTTGTTAATCTCGATCTCTTTTGACTAGATTTATATTAAAAGGACATTATTAGATATCAGATTATATGAATAGACTCTAAATGGAACAGCAAGCAACTTCTTTGAGGGTCTATCCACATGACATATTTAAACCTCAAGAAACTTAAAGGTTACTTTACTTAGCCTTATTTTCCAGAACAGGCTCTCAGGCCATTCCAAATTACAAACAAAAAACGGATTGAAGAAACTCTATACAGCAACAATGCTGAAATCCTTGATAGCAGCATTTTATGAAAAGATGCATATCTAAACAAATCAACATCTCAGTCGTGATTCCTCACGATATAGAAAAACACACAAAACAATGCACTTCAGAAATCATCAGTTTACATTTACTTATGGAAACTACCAAACACTTAATAATTTGAGACTTTTGTTTACAGGTCATAGTAAAACTATTTGTTCCTCAACTGACACTGTCTATAATGTAATATATTAACACTAGAATAAAGAAAAAGTAAATTCCTATGACGTTTTTAGCAAAATTAGAATTAAAACTAACTCCATACCTCTGGTGTGAGAAATTTTTCAACCCGTTTGGCTATAAAGTTTTTCTCCAATATGGAGTTTACTGATGGTCTGTTCCTAGGATTCCTTTTAAATAACTGTGACAGCAGATTACGTAGGTCATAGGAGTAATGCATAGAAACAGGAGGAAAAGGTCCAGAGATTATCTTCAGGACCAAGTTCTTCATGTTGCCAGCTTCAAACTGTATCACACAAGGAAGAAAACAGTTACTACATATTTCTTATTGTCTGTCCACATGCAAGGCTGCACAAACAGATGATGAGGAAAACAAACTAACAGTGCACCTTCCTTTGCCTCAACATACATATTTTCAAGGTCAACACTAGCAGTTCAAAATAATCTGTTGCCAAGTACTTAAACTAAAACTCTAATTAAAAATACATCACAATACATAGTATTTCATGCCATGGAGACACAAATGTTGCTAACAAGTGATTATTTCCCTCCAGATCTAGACTGGCAATGATAAATAACTAAGGAAAAAATAACTATGTGCTTGATCTCCTCTTCCACAGACTTTGAACCAACACATGCCTTCTGCCTTTTTTAGCAAACTCCCATTTCAAATGAAAGAATGCAAAGTATTCACACTCATTCAGGGTGAAATCCAAGGGAATGCTCAGACTTCAGCTTAAGCTCAGAAAACAGAGGGCACCATTTCAATTCCTTTGTACAATAAAAAGAAAACAATTCATATAATCCATCTTACAGAAAACAAACTGTTGCCATCAACTCTGAGAAATTCAACATTGTCAGCATTGTTGACACATAAAAGACCAAGCAAGAAGAAATTACAAAAGCTTGAAGTGAAATTAAATCCTTATTCCTTGAAAATATTTCTTTCCATTTGCATGTTGTTGTAATCTTTTTCTTTTACTAAAAATAGCTACTAAGAAGTCCCAAACAAAAAAAAACAAA
>VZRQ01002121.1:578726-607284 GCA_013397975.1 Machaerirhynchus nigripectus
CACGGGAGCGAGCGGGGCCGAGGCGGCGGGAGGAGGGGAGCGGGCATCCCTCGCCCGCCGAGCGGCTGCTGCGGCCGGGGGCGGGAAGGAACGGACGTGGTGGCTCCTCGCGGACCCCTCACCTCGTTCGTGCGCCTCCCCCGAAAGGCCGGGATGAGGGGGGTAATGCCCCGCGTGTTTTCACAGCGTAAACACAGCATGTTTACACCCTGTCACCCCATCCCGGTGTTCTTCCGGGCAGTGCTCGTACGCATACGGAAAGCGAGGGGTTCTGCGGCTGGGAATATCCAGGGTCTCCTCCCCACGTCACCGGCGCTGGAAGGATTATTCTGCATGAGTTGCTCGCTTTATGTTGGCTCACGGGTTTGGCTAGTAGGGCCGCTCTTAGAGAAGGGAGAGAGGTAATGAGCCTCATAATTAAATGGGCGTTCAGGTCAGCGAGGTTAAAACTGAATATTGACTGCATTCTTTCATATTATCTTCCCTTCTTGTCCAAAATTCTTCCCTCCCCTAGCCAAAACCGTGGAAATGGCTATAAAATAAGTGTGTATCAATTCTCACCTAAAATGAATGGCTGTGAATGTGACAGTGGAAAATCGTGCGCTGATAGTGAACTATGTTCAATGTAGCATAGTAAATTTGCTGTGTCACACTTTAAAGCCCTCACCTAGGTAAAATAGGGCCTTACAACCAAACTTAAAATGTTTCTGGGGCTAATCTGTGTTAGAATAGATGCTTAAATATTTTTGGCAACGTATTGGTAAATGGTGGTCATTTGAGTGTGAGGACTTGCATGTCATTTTTGAGGGTGTGGGACCGCTGAAGTTTCTGGTGCAGAGTTTGTGAGAGAAATTGTCAGGTGAATTGGTGCTTTTTGCTTTTAGATGCTTTTCTTTTTGGTAGACCTGTGAAGGGGTTTATATTCTGTATCCCTTAGCAACAGAGATACTTCTTTGCAGATACAGCTATTTGAATGAAGGATGTGCTGGTATTACAGATTTGAAAGCAGATAGTCATCAAAACTGTTTCTCTATTTAAGAAAACGTCAATGCTGTAATGTAAAATTAAAAAAAATATCTGTGCATTATAGGAAACATACCTTTGTGAAGCATAATAAAAGAGAACTCACCAGCTGTCACTATCGGTTTTGCTAAATTAAGTCTTTCACTGCTGTAAAGTTGAAGTCTTGTCTCTTTGACTGGCAATCAGATATAAACTTGCTGCAAAGTTGTCAGAGTGGGAAGGAGTTCTGCTCTGGGAAAACCACAGGTAGCTTGAAACTCACAGCTTGAAACACAGTGACTCTGCATCTCTCTGCAACACACGTGGAAACAGAATTTACATGGTGTTCAGAAAAATGGAGCTTGTTTCTTGTCTGCTTCTGTTTTGTATTGGTATGTGGTATGTCAGTCCTAAAAGTTATTTGCCTGACAATAGTAGATGTCATACACAATGTGTATTGTAATGTTTCTAGAAACATACTTTACTTTTTGTGTTCCAAGGTTTTCTTTGCCCAAATTTTTACAGTGCCCTCTTTGTTTACTATTCCACTGTTTTCTCTGTGGCGTATACTTGCAAGTTAAAGTAATCCTAGGTAAAATCCTCCCTGCTTCCTCCCCTCTTCTCCCCATGTAATAAGAACTAGCCTATCCAAATTCTTGACTGGAAAATACACTTGAAGCTGTTGGCCTTTGCTCTTTGTGACTGCATTGCTCTGAACCACTTTATTTTATGAATTTGTCAGCATTTTTCTCATGACTGTGTTTATACTTCCTCTTGTGCTCTCTTGCACACCAAATGTTTGTAGCAAATTGTTGAGTAACCTGCAAGTGAAAGCCCACTGTGCTGGTTACTCTATGAACAGATGAGTCTGGCTGCGTAATATATGTTCTCCTGTTCACCGAATATACAATTTGGCTTTTTCCCCCCACACACACTTTGCTTTGGGGTCTGTGTGTGCGTGTCTTACCTTGAACAGTAGCGTTGCATTCCTTGAGTGTAAGCACTAGAGCCAGGACAACTGTTCCAAGTTCACAACCATTGCCAAAAGGCATTCTAGGAACACTGAGATAGTTTTTTCCTGCTCTTACTTAGCTGACTTCATATGCATGTGAATAGGTGTAACTGTGCAGATCAAGATTTCAGGGTAAAGTCTTATAATAATTTGGCAGTAGGGATATTTTTAACTTGGTTATAAATTTAAAGAGTAGAGTAGGAGCTCTACTGCTGAAGAGATTTGTGCCAGAAGTGATAGTGCCAATTTGAGTTAATTTCCTAATTCTCGGACTATTTTGTATGTCCATAAATTTCTTCCTTTGGCACCTTGACAGCAGCAATAGCCCTATAAACTCCAAAGGCTGTCAGCAGTGGCAGTGATCATGTGCATGAAATTGCTTTTGTACTCTCCCTGCTAATTTTCCCAAAACTAAGATTTTAACTTAACGCCTGTGAGGAAGTTCCTAATTCTGTCATCCTTGTTTCAGTTGTTCCCTTTCTCATAACCTAAGAGTGCAGGTTCTGTGTTTGACTTGCAAAGTTGTTCAGGTGTCAGGCCAGCTTTTACTTGTGCTTGTGAACAAGAAGGCTCTGCAGTACAGTACTTCATGCTTGTTTATATGCCATGCTTAGGAAACTGAAGATGCTCAGAATATTAGAAAGTTGACAGTTACAAATTTTTAGAGTCGTTTAACTTGAAACTTGTTTTTTAATTTTGGAAGACTTTATGAGATCATCTGAGAGAATAAAGTCTAGACAAAACAAAGCTAATTTAAATTGATTGTGATAAGAGGGTTGTAAATACATAAAAAAAATTCTGCTGGGAAATGTGCTCTGCTTAAAAAACATAGAAACTGAAAAATGGAAATTGTTGAGATAGTAATTATACTTAACGAACTGATATTTTTTTATTACTGGAGAAGAGAGTTGATGAAGTAATTCACAGGCTTCATGTGTAATAGAAAGGATTCTAGACAAAGCTGTTAAAATGGTTACAAATCTGTTTACATCTAGAGTATCGTTATTAGTTTGTATTAGGTAGTAACTAGTCTTGAGTATATGTTCCTGGAAAGGAATGTAAAGAACAGAATTTATAACTTCGTAGTGGGTGCCAGCAATTATTTTTAATAACTTACGGAGAGTCTAGTCAGGTATTTTCCCCTTGAACTTTCTAGGCATTCAGCTGTTTTGTTTGTTAAGCATTTTCCTTAGGCTTTCTAGTTGCAGGAGTAGACTGTGCTTACTTTGTGAGGGTAAGGAGGAGTAATAAATGAAAAAGTGGATTAAGTTCAATCCTGAAACACAGACCCTTTGATAAAAATAACCTTTGCTGTTATTTTTTTTCTTCTTTTTCGTATATTTTAATAAATTTCTCTAAAAGGCTCAAAAGAGATGAAGTACTCAAATGTGTGTTTTGCATGTTCATACTGCAATAAAGTATAATGAAGAAACGTTTCCTACTTGAAGTAGTCAAAATGGCATTTCACTTCAGTACTTTGTTTAAATTCCAGGTAGAGCTACAGGGGTGATTTAATATTTTGACATCCTGCCAGTTTAAATTCAAGTACTTGTTTTCCTGAAAGATAAGTTTGTGTTTGAGTTCCTTCCACTCTTCAAATTTGTGTTCTCTGCCAGATTTGTTGGATTTTGATGTGTTATCTGCAGTTTTTGATCTACTGCAGCTTTTCCCCTGAGTCTTCCGCTTTTAATTTGTCTCATGTATATGTTGGGAAAAGAATTCAGTTCTCCATATGCTTCCAAACACATTAATTTTCTGATTTTGAAAAGCGAGTCTACAAATTTCCAGAGTAGATCTAGGAATGAAAACTGTAGATTTCTTTAACTGTTATTTGACTTTTTGCTTCTTCTCTTGCAGACAACTTTAAATTATTATCAGTCTTACAGAATTAGCAGTTTTCTTCTGTTTTTTGCTGAGATGTGAGTGTTCTTTTAACTTAGGCAGTAAAGCTTCTAAGACACCTGAGGAGACCTAACAATCTGTACACTAAGTATTTATGTCATTACCACAGTAAGAAAAATCTCAGTGTTTAGTCCTAACAAATGTTTAAAGATGTTTTGTTTCTTTGGATAGGTAGAGGATGGATTTTTTTCATTAATAAATTTGATCTATGAACTCAGTGAACTGACCTCATCTCTGTGGTTATATAACACATTTAAGATAGCTCACTTTCTTTGCAGTCTGTTAGCTAGAAGCCTTTTAGTGAACTATAGGTGAATTTTGTTTTTTTATAATATTGAAAATCTCACATGAACCCAATTTCTTTTTTTCCTCATAAAATGCCCACCTTGAGTCTTGTTTTCAACTTGGTACCACTATTGAACAGTAAATTTCCCTCCGGACTCTCCTGCCAGAAACTCATCTACCATTTGTAGACCCTGTCAAAATACACATAATTTTAGGAGGTGCCCTTGCCAACCCTTCAAGTAGATTTTACAGCTGGAGAGAAGAATATTCAAGTTAGGGGAACTTGCTGTGCATTCTGAACTGCTAACACACTTGATTTACTAAATACTTTGCTTGTGGTGCTGTTTGTGCATTTAGGGCTTCACTGCCTTTTGATTTTTTTTAACTTTCCTTTAGTTAGAGTATCTGTTTTTATTAAAAAGCAGGAACAGTCTTGTTTATTAACATCAGAAGTTCACAGGTCTCTCTGAATGCATTTATGTATTTATTTTGTCCTTTGAGAATGACCAGAATGGCCACCAGTAATGGTTGGAAGTGCTGTTTTTAGAAAAATGAAGTGGCTTCTGTGTAGTCCAGCAAAGGATGATCAGCCATGAGCCAGATCCAGGTGTTGATCACAGATCACTTCAATCCTTCCTCACCTCGCTGCCTTAACACTGTTGCTTGAGAGGATCCAGAGCAAGAAACAGAGAAAGAAACAGAGCAAGAAACAGAGCAAGCCTGTTGTCAGGGCTCCTGGCCTTGAAGTTTAAATAGCTCTATATACTCCATCTGTCAGTTTATCCCTCTGCTACTGTGATGTCCCTCCCTTAAGGAGAAGGAAGCACTCAAGATTCATAAATACTTGTAGTCAAAAGGAACAACTAAAGTCAGAGGGTCTGCAAACAATCAGAAAGTTTTGTTAGTACGTTACACACTTGGCATGGAAGTTGCTATGTTAGTCTGCATAAGCACATGGCAGTGGGTTTTGGATAAAGAGACAGGGTGAAAGGGAAGAGAGAAAGAGAGATCACTAGTCCTGGTTCCAGCATCAGTCCAGCTGATGAGATGTCCAGGGTCATGGGGGTGCTGCCTGGGCTTACTGGGGGTACTTTTTAATAGATAGGTTTCCTCACCCTGAAGGCAGGTTTCTTGCTTTCTGTGCAGATTGCCCATCATGTGCAGTCCATTCTTTCAGACCTATCTGGAAATGGGCTGGAGGGCTTCAGGGCTCTTGCATAGTCTTGATCCCTCTCTACAGTCCGTGCCCACACCTTGGCCTCATTCCTGTGCTTGTGCTGTACTGTTTAGTGCCTGTCTCCGGGATCTAGACGAAGGATGTTTGTCCTGGAGGAGTGCTGCCCTACCTCTGCATAGCCCCTTCTGCAGCCACATCTTGTTCTTTCTCACAGTATGTTAGTTCCAGCAATCCTTGTCTGCTATTACCAACAATCCTTGGTTGGCTCCACAGCCATTGAGCTATCAGTGTTTGAGACATACACATTAGCCCCTTATCTTCTGGATCACACATACCAAGAGGAGTGCCCAGCCTTTTTTTGTTTCTGGTGACCAAAAGTTGCCATTTCTAAAAGAGTACAGGTGATACCTCTTTAGCCGGTGTTTTCTTCACTCCTTTGAAGCTGGAAAATTGTTAGTAGGGAGAGTAAGGGCCAGGAACCACCAGGGGTCCCCACAAGATTTCACAAGTAGTGGTCCTGTGTCTGTGCTGTGTTTTGGAGAGCTCTATAGGATTTTTTCCTTGATCTCAGGGGCTTAAGTGTGTCTCTAAAAAAATTTTAATTCAGACCTTAAAAATCTGTGGTAGCTGCTGTTATTGAGAAGATGCTTAGCACTAAACTGGGGATAGTGTTACTTTTTCAGATTCCAGTTTGACAATCCTGAATTATATTGAACTTGAATGAAATTATCTGAAAGATTCTCAACTCAGGCATGACCCTGAGCTTAGGAATCTGTACACATACTTAGGGACTGCTCAGTGCCTTTCTCTGAAAAGCTGGGGAAAAGTAGTATGGTTAACAAGATTTCTGGTCATTCTGGTGATGTATAAAAGCTCTGCTCCATTATATAATCCTCAGATGACTTCAACACAAGTCCACATTAAAAAGGAGCAAAAACCTTTAAAAACTGTAAAGAGACACTGTTGCAGTGTCTTTTCATCAAACAGAAAATGAGCACCGTCACCAAGACTCAACAAACAGAAGTTACATTGTCTACAATGGAGACTGCAATCGTAGTTCCTGCCTTCAAAAGAGGAATATGGGGTTTACACTTCAGTTGTCTTAACAAGTTGCAATGTTATTTCTCATCTGAATATGATCACAGAAGGGACACCAGAGATTTTTTCTGCCAAAGGAACTCTTCATCTTTTCTTTCCTGGACTGAATATTTGCAGCTATTGGTACTGACCCATTAGTTTAGTAACTAGTACTGTATCTTACATGTATTTTAGGCTTGCTTCAAAGCAGCAGCCATGGACACAGTTGTTTACTGTGATTTGACTAAGGATCAGTACTTGCCTGTGAAGCTGAAGCTTTTGAGTCATACTTGCTTTTATACTTAGTTCAGGTTCATGCTAGGGGATTATGTTGTTAGCTTTTCTTTTTCTTTTATTTTTCTTCTCCTTCTTTTTGAACTGTTGACTGAAAACCCCTCCAAGACTTTACCAGTCATGGAGCTGCTTGTTACTGTACCTGTGTGGGAGACTACTCTTCAACTCTGATAACAGAGTTTTTTCTAGTGTATCAATAAATGAGGTTAGATTAATAAATTTAAATTGGAGTTTTCAGCTAATCCATCCAGTTTGGTTGCATGCTGTTAGAGTATTCACATTAGTAACATGCTGAATGTGAAATGCCATTAAAAAGTATCCACATTAGTCATTGAATGTGAAAGAAGCAATGCCTTCCACTGGGTAGGCTGATATCTTCGTGCCAGTGAGTTCAATTCCTCAGCTCTCAGAACTATGGGTAGCCATAATCTTTCTGGTTATGACATTTTAGGGAGTGGAAACGCAGTGGTTTCAAGTACTTTATACAAACTAAAGTCAATGCCCTCAGTGTTTGGCATCATATGACCAGAAGCACGAGTTCAGTATTCATACGGTAATTAGGCTGTCAGGTTTTAGGTTTTTTTTTGTTGGCTTTTTTTTTTCCCCTAAAAAAATCTGAGGAGATAAAAAATACTAACAAAATGAGTATTTATGATAGGTTCTGCTTTTGTGACGATCAGGTATATAGTGATGATATTCTATACTGGTATTTGTCATAAAAATGAAGAAACTTTTCAGGCTCTAGTTATGTTAAGTGTTTTTAACTAAGATTGGTAAGATTCAGTAGAACATAAATATGAATACTGACAGATTTTATTGCAGTTTTAAAGCTAAGACTGTACTTTACAAGTATTATCTTTTCCTGTAGCTTTGTCTATGTGATTCTGTTCATATTTGAGTATGTCTCTTTCCTCCATGAGTGTCAGTTTTATTTTAAAAGCAGCTGTGAATGAAACTAGTCTAAGCTGTACCTGTGGATATTTTTAGAAACGGACTTTTTATCTTCTCTTCCAAGACAACCTAGGAATCTACTACATAAACTCAAATAGATTTTTTTGATTTTTAAATTCAAATAGCTTCAGTTAACTGGCAGCGTTCCTTCGTAACTTTGTTTTTCCAAAGATGACCTAAAAATTGACCAAGATCATTTCCTGAGGTCAGTTATAGAATCACAGAAAGGTTTGGGTTGAAAGGGACGTTAAAGATCACCTAGTTCCAACCCTCCTGCCATGGGCAGGGAACACCTACTAGACAGGTTTTCAAAGCCCCATCCAACCTGGCCTTAAAGACTTCCTGGAATGGAGCATCTACAATTTCTCTGGGCAACCTGTTCCAGTGCATCACCACCCTCACAGTAAAGCAAAAAAGTTTTTGGTGGGTTTTCTTGAGTGCTGCAGAGAATGATCTGTGTATGTATTTCTGTAAAGGTCAGCATATGCATTCCCTAAATTTTAACAGTTTGGATTATTGAGTATCCTTAAGAATTTTTGTGGTCGAAGCTTAATGTAAAGTGTTAAGAGTTTTTTGTGCCTTTTTGAGAAGAAATAATCTGCTAGTGGTCAAAAAAATACAGTGAGAAATTCCTCACAATTCACTCACCCATTTTCCAGACCTGGAGTTTGGAAGATGAGTGATGTTCTCATCCTGCTTAAATATTTTCATGTCGCAGACAGAATAAATAAATGAAAGCTAGGTATGCTGAGTCTGTAGTGAAAATAGAAATGTAATTTTCATGGTGGTGAGACTAAGAGAAAGAATGGCCACAAAATGGCCTTTGTTTTAGAACTATTGTAAAATTCTTGTAAATTCTGTGTTTAAAATTTCTTTCTGAAGGGCAGGTTTATTTAAAAAACTAATAAAGATGCAGGATTTTAAATTAATGTAATATGGGAGGTTTAGAATTCAGTGATAAAAGCTTAATTCTGCTTTAATCTTTTGAGCAGATGTTTTGACATAGACCTCCATACATACATGTTAAAATTTTAATTTAAGCATGGATGTGGGAAATGTCTGTCTCATATTATTTGTCTGTCCTTAAAGTATACAGTAGTTGGATACTTAAAAATAACTTGATATATATAGAATGCATGACTATTTTGTAACAAATAATTACTTTTGGAAGTTCTTAACAGTTAATCCATTTTAAAATCTATATTATTTTCAAAAATTTTCAGCAAATTGCTCTTTGGTTACTATCACTGCATTTTCTCTACTGTAGAACATATTCTTATGTGTAAAGCTTGTATTGATAATTTTAATTTCATCTCCTTTTGCCTCATGGGTGCATAGCTTTCTCACTGTGTGCTGTACTCGAGTAGAGTTTGTTGGAAGATTTATGTGAGTTAGAGGACAGATGGCTGCCTTTTAGCTTATTTGTTAGTACTAAACAGAAAAGAAGAATTTTACACTGATTTTTTAATTAATCAGGATTCTTAGTGTGAGAAAGACCTCTTTTGTTAAGATCAGTCATTGTGGGTTTTTTGTGTTGATTGTGTTTGTTGGATTCTTTGTTGTTGTTGTTGGGGTTTTTTAGTTGTTTTTGACTTTGAACTCCTTAAAGCAAATTTGTAATCTGGAATCTGGAAGAGTACTTTTAAGTTTTCACTCCACCTCCCTTCTGGGAAAATAACAAGCCTAAGCTGCCTTTTTTTTTTTCCTGCCACTCCTTTGAGATATAGAAAAGTGTTTTTATGGGATAACAGAGCACATTCTGGAGATTTACTAATTGCTTGCATCAGCTGTCAACAAATGTGTTGTAAATCTGGCTTTTTACTGGACTACTCTGTCTTTTCCATAGGCATGTCTCTGCACTGGAGTGGTTCCCTCAGCTGACTTGCTTCTCTACTTGACCTTTTAATTGTAGAGCTTGAAAGATAAGCAGGACATCTGATGTTGGAGAGCAGAAAAATGCCTGTGGTACTAGACTGTGCAGAAAACTGCACAGCCTTAATATGCTTTTTCTGCTGTTTAATGTAGCTGTTTGTCCACTGTTCTCCTTTACCAGTGTACTTCCTGCCTGCACTGTAGTAATTAGATTTTCCACAGTCTACTATGCCTGTGTGTTCATTACGTTCTTTGCTCTCTGTAGTCGTAACAGGTAAGATACCCTGCTTTAGCTCTCTGTTCTTCTGTTTGGTTTGGGGTTTTTTGCTTGTTTGGTTGGTTATTTTGTTGTTTAATTTTTTTAGTGCCAGAGGCCTCTCTGTTAACCTGCTTTTGTAGAAGCATTTTGAGGGGTCAGGACATCCTGGAAATACCTTAGTAATAGAAGCGTGATGTGTTCCATGCACCTTTTTTGCTTTACAGTCTTTTCGTAGAAGACTTGGATATGAGTTGAGTGAAATTCTTTCCTGTTTTAAGAGCCTCCTGATTATTGCTTTTATTTATTTCTTTTTATTCTTACAGTGCATTGCTTTAATAGTTTTGGGTTTTTTCAAAGATAATCAGAAGCATTTTTGAGTCTGCTTTCTTAGATATTTGGAGTAGACTCTATCAAAACTGTGGTGCTTTGTAGAAATAAGTTAAAGGTAGTATCTTTAATGTTCTCATTATTCCTTTGTAATTCCTCTTGGATTTTTGCAGTAGTTTAGGTTGAAAAAAAGGTTTATTGTTTAAATATTTACTGTAACTAGAATTTATTTGGAACCTAGTGTAGAATGTTTTGTTGCTTTTCCAGGAGACTGAGTTTGACTAGCATTTAGCCAGTACCTTTTTTTCCTGTGTGCAGTTTCTCTTGAGTAACTTTCGTTTTTCCCCACTTGCCATTGAGTGCCTCTTTGGGTAGGGCAGGGAGTCTGTGGAATGGATCTGACGTTAAAAATGGCAAGCTGAATGGTTATTTATCCCCTCTCAACTCCACAAGTATTTGTGCAGGTTCTCTTATATGAGCACGTTCTTCCATTATCCACTAAGGATAATCTGCACCAGAGTGGGTCAGTCACAATACTGGTTCTCTTCTGGCTGTAGCAATAGAAATTTTTCTTGTAGCAATAGAAATAATTTTCCTGGCTCTTCATTTTCTTTATTATTGATGCTCCCAGCAATCTCTTTCCGAGGAGGAGTTTGCTCTCTGTGCCCACATCACTCCCTTTCCTTAAGTGAGGCAGATCTCTCACCTGCTAGCAATGTTTGAGGTCAGATGAACATACATTATAAATTATTTTAAGTATTAAACACGGCTCAAGATGGTGCATCACTAACCTTTTATCCTAGTTTGTTAAACAAACCCTTTTCTTTAAGGCACGCAAGGAAATTTGTTGCACGTTGACTTGAACTGTCCTCCCCACCAGTAGTTACAGATAATGGTGGACACATTATTGATTGACATACCCTTAAGTAAGATTTCAGTCCTGTGTGAAGCTTATTGAACAGTAAACATTCTCCTGGTCATCGTTTCCTGTATTCCTTCCATTGCTACGTGCTGCTGTGAGGCAGGGTCTGTAACACGGAGTCAGATACAAAGCACTTGGGGTACTCGACTGTCTGGGAATGCAGAGAAGTTATTGAAGTCTTGGTTAAAGCCCTCAAAATTAATGGGTTTGGTATTACAGCTTTTGCTTGGCTGTTGGAGAGGTCTGTCAGCAGCAATACTTCTAGAGCAGGACATGTTTAGCATTTAAAATGAGAAGGGCTGTTGTATCATGCCTGTCACACATCTGGAGGCATGTGCATGCCAGAGGAGTTGGCCTAGGGAATCACTCCTGTGGAGAGGTGTTGCAGGGGTTCTCTGCGGTATGCTCGGCCTGGCTCTGCAGAGCGCTGGTTTTGTTTGTCAGCTGCTGACCCACTGATGAAACTTTGCCTTCCACTGTAGCCCAGTCTGAAAGCATCTTCTCAATTATTGGAAGATTTAATACCTGTAATCTATTGCTGTGATATTTATCTAGGAAGGGACATTTGTCTAAGGGGAGAGTTGTTCCTCTTCTTCTGAATAGTGGGTTTTAGTAAAATTAACTGAAGCTGTGGAGTTTAATGTAAATTAAACAGTCTTTTATTTTGAAAGATGCGTTTACAATGTTGTCTTTGTACGGTACTAAATATTTGTGCTGAGAGTATTACAGGAAAATACCTTTATTAGATGAAAAACCTATATGTGGCTTCGAAAGTTGGTGCTGTAATTAAAAGACTAAGCAGACTTCAGCCATGCCCTCAGTATGCCTCAAACACAACAGCAAATGGTTAATAACAGAACCAAGTGCTAGTGCTTCCTTAATTTGGGTCAGTTAACACCGTAGAATCATTTCCCTCTGAACTCAAGTAATTGCTTTTGGTAATTGTGTTTCTGCCTGTGATTTACAATAGAGACTCACAGTAAGGATTTTCAGGAGTTTTTGGAGCAGTTTGAATTCTGTTTAGAGACCTGGGCTTGACACAAAAGTAGTAGTACTTTTGGGGTCTACATTTGCTACCTCTTTGTTGTTTTGATAAATTCAAAAATAACTTTTTGTGATAGGCCACCATTCAGTCAGCATTCTCCCCCTTGTTAATTGTTTTCTGCCCAATAGTAAAGATTACTAAAGTAACAAGGAAAAAGAACTGTTAAAAAAAGTCAGGTCTACAGTAGGAGAAGAACAGAATAGACAAAACCTTACTTTGTGTTACAGGGGTTTCTTTGTGTCTTGTGTTTTTTGTCTTGTATTGCTACTTCTATGGACAAGGCAGGAGAGTGTTCTGTCTCCTTGCAAATCTCACCAGAATCTAGGAAAATTCCTATAAATTTAAAATAAAGATTTCACTTGAGCAGTAGACCAGTTGGCAGATGAGTCTATGATACGGTTTTGGTGCATGAAGCAGGTGGAGAAAGGCAACATGTCATGCAGTGAGTGGAAACACTTCTAGGAAGTTCCTTTTTCTCATTTTAGCTATGCCATGTGGCTTCCATTTATGGTAACACCTCACTGGTACTGGCAAAGGGATACTAACAGGACTTTCTGTGAACACAGTAATGAAATAGTCTGTTCGCGTACTGATGTTTTGGGAGGCATGGTCTTTGTAGGAACCATTTTTCTGTGAATTCAAGAAATTACTTTGTGTGAAAAGTTGGTATCTTTTGAACAATTTCAAGTATAGCTTCTGATTTAATTATAAATTGCGATCTGATTTATTTAGGTAAAACAATGGAGATGCAACTGTATTTTCAAATAGAATATGCTTCCTAATATGTCAGTGTGAAATGTTCTTGGCTGTCCATTAAGCTTTTCTCAGTAAAATATTAGAAGATCAAGAACAAAGTTCACATAAAGATGAATGGAAGAAATTTATCTGAAGAGAGAATATGTTTTAAATTGTAAATAATTTTTTTAAGAAATAATAATGGGTAAAGTCAAAGAGATCTGTCTTGCCAGTGGCAGCTCTCTAGGGAAGAGAATAAGAATATGCACATCTCCAGAATGCTCTCCAAGCCTCCAGCATTTCCACCAGAGGTGTTGACTTTAATAGCTTTTGAAACTGTTTTTTTTGTTGTTGTTCTTGTTCCGTCAGTGTATTTCATTGCTTTATGAACCATTGCATTCTTCTGCAAAGTGGCAAAGAATTCCACTGCTTCCCTACATGCTGTATGAAGAATTAGCCCTTTTTCTTCTGGTTGTCACCTTTTTCATTATGTCATGTAAGGCCCACTGAAAAACATCTGATGCTCTTGACTTTCTTCACACAACTTGTGGTTCTGCTGACATCTATTGTGCCATCTTCCACATTGCATCTTTTCCAGACTGAGGAGTCCTGATCCGTTTTGTTGCCCTGCAGGAGAGCTATTTTGTTCTCCATGCTCCTCTTTAACCTGTTTCAGTTCTTCTATAATCCTTTTGGACTTTTTGCCTATGTAAAGTGTTTAAGATATAGACAAGCTGTGGATCCATTTAAGGCTTTAATGAAGTTCTTTCTCTTAACTTCTAATTCTTGAATCAGATTAATTTGTTCTGTGTTGCTGCTACCTTTTTGTAACTTGTGGTATTGTTGCCATAAAAAGTTTTCCCCAAAGCACGAAATACTCTTGTTTTACTTTGATACAAATTTCATAGTGTTTTTTGAATATTCAAATAGAAAATAACTTTTTTATGTATATGCATACAGGTTATAAAGCAGCTAAATGGAGTCTGAGCAGCTGTTTCATAGAGGCTACTATCGAAACAGCTACAACAGCATAACTAGTGCAAGCAGCGATGAGGAGCTTTTAGATGGAGCAGGTGTAATTATGGATTTTCAGACCTCTGAAGATGACAATCTCTTGGATGGTGATGCATCCATTGGTAAGTTAATTTCAGCTTAAAAGTTTCTCTGGGTTGTATTTTTATGTGTGGTGGAGTTTTTTTGTTGACTTTTATTTTGTTTTGGTTTTATATTAGTAAATCTGATCCTTTTCTGTTAAGATAATCTGTCCTTCAGAGAGATGCCTTAAAACTGAAAGGGGTTGAACATTTTTCTGTGTGCTTGCCTAACAATTACATTGTGTGGGATGACTTCTGATACGAGGCAGATATTAACATGCTGCTGACAAATGTAAAACTTGCTGTCAGGTAGAACGATGGCTAATCTGCAGCTACTTGGTCTTTCTTCTCTGCAGTGGGATTTTGGAAGTCTCACTCTCTCCAATATTGCTTTGATGCAAAAATTAACAGGCTGTTTTAATCGTTACTTCTAGAGATAAATCTGTTTTGCTTCATTCAGCTTCACTTCTGTAAAACAGAGGCAGAAGCCAAAAGCAGAGGTGTTGCTAGAAGCAACAGAAAGCACAATATTAGCCGAATTTTTCACTAGATAAAAAGTGGCAAAGAAAACTTTCTAATGTGAACACTATAAAAGCACCTAAGTAATACAAAGAAGAAAGAGCTGGGAAGAAAGAGCTCTTTCTCTTTTTTTTTTTTTTAGTTTTAAGAAAACAGTTCATGTAGTGAAAGCATTAACATTCATTTAGCAATAGTCAAAGAGGTGAACTGAAGGAGGGAAAGGAAGTAATTTCTGTCTGAGATACTAAACTTGGTTAAATGTATAGTCTAGTCACTTCCTCTTACTTTGTTTAAAATCATACTCTGCTTCTTGGATTTTTTTTTGCTTTTTTAGTGCCTTTTCCTTTTTTCTGTTCCCATTAGAATTTAGTTGTTTTTCTTCCCTGCAGTGTCTCTTTTGCCATATGTTTTCCCTTTGCTGCACTTGGCAGTTGGATGTTGGCACTGTACTAGATGGTTCTGCTGTATCATTGTAAGCATCCTTCTCACCCGTGTTCCTTCTGTCTGATTAGATATGTCTTGAATGTGCAGCTGTTTAACTTGTATACCAACACAGGTATCACAAGCCAGCACACCTTCAATCTCCTCATTCCTTCTGGCACATTACTTGGAGAACTCCAGCATGCTAAAATCCGGTGCTTAAGAGTTGGGAAATTATTAGGTGAACAGCTGGCTTCTGTATATAATTCTTTGTTCTAAGTATATGGCACTTTTAATAAAGCCTTGCTTGTCCAACGTAATATTTACGACCTGTACTGAAAGTCTGAAGCTACTTTGGTTATTGTTCATATAAATAATTTCCATCACTTCAAGCATGAAGGAGAAATGAGTTTACAATAAAATAAATAGTTTCAGAACCAGTGTTCTGCCCTTTAGTTGTTGTGAAATCAGATCCATAAATTGAGTCCAAACAGATGAGGTAGTTGTTTTGTTTGCATTGTCAAAATCAATGCTAATTGCTGCACGTGCCAGCAGCTCCCATCTTGTTGTAACACTGAACTATCAGGATGCGGGTTGGTATGTAAATATGAATGTATTTTCTTTCCTGGAACTTTCGTTTTTGCTAACGACTTGTCTGCTTGCCCCAATTCTGGACTCCCTGTAAGAGACAGCAATAATAATAAGCCCTCTTATTCTATTTAAGCGAATGGTGAGTCATGTGTCTCTATACATGCAAAATGTTTTATTGTACATCAAATCACAATAAATATCTTAGTAGTAGATCAGAATCTGATGTTAATTTTCTTTTTTTGGGTGGTAACATAGTTTGAAAAATGTTACACCTAAACTTGCATTCAGTAGGTGAACATCTGTGTTTCTCATTCCTTAGGTGTCCAAATGTGTCAGGTGCTTTTTCTTTTGTGTTTTTAGTACAGAAAATCTCATTGACAAGACAAAACAAGGGCTTTCTTGCATGTGCCTGTTTTGTAATTCTCTCTTACTCACTTAGCATCAACTGTTTGGTTTGTTTGTATTAGTAGTAGTAGTATTATTTAAATGCTCTTATCCTTTAGCCACGTTTTTTTCTGTTAAGTGTAAGTACAGATGAATTCACAACATGGAATGTGTCCCACCTCCTAAGGAAGGGCAGGACCGTCACAGTACCTGGCAGATCACATGCTGCTCAGCACTCCAGGCCCTCCAGAGCACGATGTGAATGCAGAGGCCTTAGGTCTAGCTCTAGCAGGCGAACCCTGCCAAAATCAGGCCTCCTATTTAAAAATGTAGTGTGGTTTAAGTCTGTGGCACTGGAAGAATTTATAAGGCTGATATCTTAGCAACATTAGCAAAATGACAATAGTGTATCTGTAGTTAAAATTACTGTGGAAATAATATAGTTAAATTGAAAGCTGCATAGCTGCAGAATGTAACTTTGTAGTACAAAGGAGCACAGACATGAGTTCATGCAATCTGGACAAGTTGCCATGGACAATAGAGTGCACATCAACAGTTCACAGTTTGTGTAACAAAATATGGAATTTCAGATTTTTTAAAATATGAAGACCATGCATTGAGAAGAAAATGAAGGATTAAGAAATAGTCTTTATCTTTCTTCTTTTTTCAGCTAATGAAAATGGAACTGTAAACTGTACATATATTATGTAGATAAAAGGCTAAGAATGTGGAATTTCTAAAGTAATTGTAGTCTTTCCCCCTCATTCGGAGGGTAGTAACTTAACAGTAGAAGCCTGCTTATTTCACTTCTTCAGTCCCCTGGCTCTCAGGACAGCAATTCTATAAAGCTGCACAGTACTGCTATTCACATTACCACTCATACTTAAGTACTTAACTGAGGTTTAGAAAGCCATTGAAGCTGTTACACAGTGGTGAATATGCCTTCTGTTGAAAGCATGTGGAAATTGGATGATGTTGGGAAAGAATGCTAACCTCATATACTCCTTGTCTTATGTGGGAAATTCCTTGGTAGTATATGGGGCTAAACAAATGAACATTAACTGGAACCAGTAATCATAAAGTCCTGTCACCTAGACTCTTAGATTTCTTCAATAGCAATTTGTCTTTTTAGTGTCATCTTATTTGAAAGGTTGTGGATAGTTCCTTGTTGGGGAATCATTATTATCTTAAAACCAATGCTGTACAACAATCTTGCTCTTCATAACACCATCTGAAAGCATGTATGTGACCTGTCCTTTACTGTCTCATCTGAGGAAAATACAGAAATTGTGATGATGTAGTATTGTATACTAAATACATATGTATGTATAGTAATTATATATGTTGTATGCTTGTTATGTTCTCCGGTAGCTGTTTTCTTTGCATGAATGACAGATTTTAAGTGGCAGTGTTATGGAGAACAAGTAGATATTAGGAAATTGTGAATTCTTTGAGCGTAGTGTATTTTAACAAGCTAAACAATTACGTTGCTGTGCATGTGGAGGCTTGGGTGGCTTGTACCAAAGCCCTGCCTTGAAGGGATGCTGCCTGTCAGCTTTGAACAAAACTTGCTTTTGTTGCTTATCAAAACTTTGTAGTACTGAAGTTAGTGTTTTTCCTTGTTAAAATGCTGGCTGATGAGTACGGTGATTTTATACTGAAATGGAAGCATCTGCCCCTTTGTATGGAAGACATGTTACCAGAGCTTGTACAGAGGCTGTACATCCATAAATGCAATTTGTGGAAGTAATTTTTATCATGACTTACCTGTGTTTTATTTTTATGCTGTTTGCCCTGCTTCTTGCTAGGTCAGTTTAAACATATTATACTTAGCTCTGGAAAACTGTTAGTTCTTTAATAATCAAGTCATATAAGCTAATATTTACTGGTTTAAATTTTACAGAGCTATGCTATTTAGCTTTTAAACAAAATCTTAGCTAGGATAGTTCATTGTTTCCCATAAATATAGCAGAGGAAAAAAAGAATTATTTCTAAACAGAAATGAAATTTCCAGAATGGAAATATATTATTAGAATAATATTTTAACTATGGAATGTGATGAGAAGATGAAGTGTCTAATCAGTTCTTTTTCTCTCAGCAGTGGTTTGTCTTGCCTGTCTCTAAAGTTTGAGAGAGTCACAATTCTTGGCTATTAGCTGGGTTTGAAGGGTGTAACAAGTCTCTTCAAAAGTTCAAACTTTTTCCTTTTATGACTCAGGGTTTAGCCAACCAGTGAGGTGAAACAGAGAGGTCTCCATAATTCTGCTTTCCATAATAGAATTGAGGCTTTTTTATATGATCAGAGAGGACTGCATCAGTTTTCACTGTTTTTTATTTAAGTGTAGGGCAAGCTCAGTAGGAAGTGGATTTTTTTACTGTTGTCAGACTGCAATTTTTTCAAGGCACTTACTGAAATCAGATGATTAAACCTTATTTGCAGTAAAAATGGTTTGCAAACAAATGACCTCACTGGTGTTTACACCTCAAAGTACTTTGATCTGTCTGTGGGAGTCCGAGTACTGAATGGGCTTGCATTCTTTTGGTAGCTATAGAGATTCCTGCTTCAGTTGAAGGAGCTTAGTTGCTTATATTGTGAGTTCAGTGTGGAGACAGTTTACAATTTGACATATGGTGTTAACATAAAATTGGCAATACTTAACCTTAGTATGACAACCTGTAAACTGGTAATTCCAAAGCTGCTGCTACAGCCGCTACTATCTCCTTGCAGTGGTAGCATAGCCACTGAAAAAGAAAAGGATACGCCAGCAGGTCATAGTGTAAAAACATTGCAGCTCTCCTAAAACTTCCTTACCCATGAATTGGAGTCCCTTGCCTAAAGAGAAAGACATAAACAATCCATTTTTGGTGCCTTAAATACTGGCACAAAAATTTTTGTAATAGTGAGCTAATATTATGGCATTATTTGAGGAACAGAACACAACTTTCAGCAAGTGCAGGCGGTTCAGTATAATCGAGAAGTTTGTACCGCAGGGGGGGATAATTTTTCAAGCAAGAGCTAGTTATTGTTTCCAACAACAAGTGAATGTTGTTTCACATGTATGCTTGTTTGTATTTAGCTATTACCCTTTATAAAGAGAAGGAAGAATACGAAGAAAAGAGTAAAACACCTTACTTCCAACATAAAAAAAATTAAGTTCCTGTTGTATTCTTCATATATGGAAATTGCATTAACGGATTCTTCCTGTTATTCACAGCTGATACGAAGAAGAGCTTTTGAAGTAGTTTTGCACCATTTGCATTGTTTTTGTTATCCATCCGTTCCATCCATGTGTTCATCCAAACTGACTGGACTGAACAGTCATTATGACAGTTTGACATATCTCTTTCCTAAGTTACGTACAACCTGTTTTCCAAGTTAGCAATATTTGCATTAAAGAGCTCATTGTCATTCTTAAGTAAGGAACATATTCACCCCCAAATGATGCCATACAAATTGAAGCATGAGATAACATGACTTGCTGTGATCACAAGGGCAAGCATGAGGCACAGCTAATTTATAGAATTAAATTATTAAATTGTCAGTAACTAGTTATAATTTACTTTTTTCTGCTGGGTTGTAGTTAGGCTGCAGACATTTTGCTGTGCTTCATACTACTAATGTAGCTAAACACAGGCTATCTGACAATATCAAACCATGATTTCTTCTATTTTTTTTTAGTAATGCATGAAGTTGATTTTTGTCCACCTGTTTGGAACAGAAGTTGTTAAACATTATGTTTACATGGGTAACTGGGCTAACAAAGTTCTTCTTCAAGGATTTAAAAATTCCTGTCAGCACCCCTCCCTCCATCCCTACTGACTGGAAGATTCCTAGGTTAAGGAAAAAATGTTTTATCCTAGTTATGGGATGTCATTATCGAATGAATGAATTTCAGTGAGTATCTGTTTATCATGCTAGTGATTTCCTGAACTCTAATGTCTGTTTGTTTGGTTTTTTTTATTGTAGTTATTGTCCAAAATATGAATTCATTTGATATTGTTGTAATTGAACAGCCTGTAATGGTGTTACAGCATTAGTTTAGGCCCTCAGATTATAAATGGGTTGGTGTGTCATTAGGCCTTCCAAGGGGTGGAAATTATGGCAGTGTGTATGTAGAGTTTTAGTAACCAAGTAGTTTCTTGTTATCTTAAATGTTTGAAAACAAATAATTACCATTTCCATTTCTCATAAATACCATGGTCAGCTCTTTGAGGACTTGTCAACTCTACCAACAGTCCTTGTATGGTCTCACCAGTCCTTCCTGACAAAGTTTTGTTTAGCACATGAGCCTGATGCTCTGGAAGAAGATGAGTGATAATACTAATAATCCATTCTTTCCATCTTTCTGATATTATATAATCTTGTTGGTTTCCTTCTGCAGCTCTCCTGAAGTGTTTAAAGCACACTGGCTTTGTCAACAGATGCTGCTGAGGAAGTTGTTACCAACTTGACAGCCTGGTGTAGTGTTAGTATGTGTATGTCCTTCTTCCAGACAAACCGTGTGAATAGTGTAAAATGAAGGAATGAAAACAGGGGAAGTGTGATGGCATATATGTAGATATGTAGATAGATGAGTCTGAAATGTAAAATAAAATAATTCAGTATAATATGTCTATAAAATCTTTAGGAACTAAATAGACAATTTTTGGTACAGCTTTAATAATACTTCATTTATTCATTTTAGTTTTCATTTGTTCTCTCATTTCAGCCAAAGAAGGCAGATAGTATTTTAACCAAAATGATGTCAGGCTGTACTCTTGTTTTCTGCCTTTGAGAATATTCTTGCTTACCAGCATTTTAAAGTGAAAGCTTTTCATCTGCTTGGATTAAACAGAAATATTATTCTGAAAGAGGATATTATGGTATCCCTGAAACACGAGAACAGCTGTACTGAGTCGAACCACAAACCTAGCTCAGCATCCTATCTCTGACAGGGGTCAAAAGTCAGTGCTTAAGGAAGAGTAAGAGAGAGGCACCAGTGTACTTATACAGCAGTTTTTGTCTAGCTGACAGCCTCTTTCCTCTGAGTGGTGGGTTTTAATTTTTTGTCCTTCTCAGTGTATTTTTCTTGAACTGAGCTTTTCTCACTAGTGCAGTTCTTTAGCACCTAAAGCATCCCTTGCAAGTACTCATAGCTTATGTTTATAGCATAAAGCTATAGCATATAGCATATGCAAGTACTCATAGCATACGTTTTATGTAAAGCACCACCTTCTTTTCTTTATTTTGAACCTAAATCCACGTATAAGTACTGCTGAGAGCAGATGTAAGTGCCCAAGTCTTACCTAGGTTAACACTGGCCTGTGCGTTAGCATGGACTGACATGTGGATCTCCTAGTCATTTACCCTTGTATGGCAAAAATGCTTAAGCTCTCTTTCGTGTTTTTTAATTTTCATCTATAGTTGTAGCTGCAGAAAATATTTCTGCTGATACAAAAAGCTTTTGGGGGTATTATTAGCTTATTGAAGTGAAACTGCTGTTGATAGGAAAAGGTTTGATACGAAACTAGGACAGGGTGACCTGAAACTAGTATGACTTGATTGTTGTGCCAAATACACATACCCTGATAAGCCTATCATGCAGTGGCCATATGCATGTAGAAACTAACAAGGATTAACACATGAATTACATGGTGCTGTCACTGTTATTAGAACAGATGGTGAAATTTTTATTTCCATTGCTATTTATTTTTTCTTCTTCTCAGTTATCTCTTTTTCAGGTTAAGGTCTTCTTGTTTGCTTGGTTGGACCTTGTAGCTCCCATGTAGATCCCATCCATGGGATGTAGATCCCATCCTTTGGATCTTCTTCACTGCCCCTTTCTGAACCCTTTATAGTATCTCTAATTTAAGGGAGGGGTCAGAACTTCACACAGCATTTGGAGGATGGGCATGTCCTAGAAATGGAGTAAGTTTATTCTGACCACTACTAAGTACTGAGCCCATAGTTTAATGGAATTCAAGCGTACCTGGCATAGTGTAGTATTATGTATTAACAACATACAGAATTGCTGTTGGCACTATGTTCACAAAGCTTATTTATTTGTGAAGAAGTTGTAATATTCTCTAAGACGGAAGGTAAGCTTAACACATACATGGCTGCTGTGGTTTATGAGTGGTACTCCCCAATTTAGTTCTCCACCGAGACCTTCCAAACCACACTGCTTGCTCCACCTTCCCCCCACTCCTGCCACCCCGTGGGTAGATGGAGAGAAGAATTGGAGGAACAAAAGGCAAAAATCACAGCTTGAGATAAGAACAATTTACTGGAAACAGCAATGAGATAAGAAAACAAACAGTAATGGCAACAATAATAATGACAAATGTATACAAAGAAAGAGAATGATTCACATGCAAAAAGCTCACCTCAGAGCCTGACCTGACTGAACCCTATGCAGCCATGATTGCCCAACTGGAAAGGAATACTCTTCTTGGAAATGAGAGAGTCCCATTTCCCTGCCCCCGGCAGTGATGTGGGAAATATGGAATAGCATAATGTCTTGGTCATGCCCCTCCTACTGACCCGGGCCAGAACCAGGACAATGGTGTATCTAGGGAGGAAAATGCCTTAGTGCTATAATTTTGTCCCCTGCATTGTAGTTTGATCACCAAGTTGGAAATAGTGGCCAAAGGTAAGCATCCCTAAAACAGAGTAAGGGCAATGGAGCAGATAAGACCTGTATCCTTATATGCATTTGGGTACAAGGAAAAATAGAACAATCTCTGTAGCAGAGTTTTGGCTAGTCTGAGAAAGAGGAGAAGTGAACTTCAGGGAAGGATGCCAAACCTTCCTGTTAAAGAATTACAAAAAAATTACAAAACTACAGCTTTAGGAGATTGGAGTGTGAGAACACAAACGCAAAGGTGAAAATGCAGCAGTACTTTTTTTCTTAGTAAAAGCCTACCCTGTAAATAAAAAGTACCAAAAAATATTGAAAGTAGTTTAGAGTCTCTTAGAGAATCGGAGAGAGCAACTTGTTTGCAGACAATAGCTTGCTTTTCTTCCAAGTCCTCCTCACATGATTAATACAGTAGAAGTAGATATTTCCAATGTCAGTGTAAAACTGATCAATTAAAAAAAAAAAACAAACCAAACAAACAAACCTCCCCCAACAAACAAACAAAAAACCCCAACCAACCAACCAAAAAAAGAAACCAAAACCCAAAAAACAAGTGGACAAAAAACCCCCAGAAAAAACAAAACCCCAATGACTAAAAAAGACTAACACCCACCTCTCACAGCTGGTACCTATATGTAGTCTGTTGATGCGAAGTGTTTTCTTCCAGCCGCACTGGGTTGCACATTAAGTAATGTTACAGACAGGCCCAAAAAGAAGTGAAAAGAAAACTGAGAGACTAGTCTTGCTTTCAGTGTTTTGGGCCAAGATGTCAAACCAGTCTTTAGGGTTATTTTTGGTCTTAGGTGTTCATATTGCATAATGATTTTATTATTTCCTCTTTTTTAAGTCTGTTTTTTCTTCTGCCCTGAAGTTTTGCTTGGCAGTGGGAAGCCTTTGCTGCTGTTTCCCTGATTGGCAGTGAAGGTTCAGCTTCCCTGAGGGGAAGTCAGTCTCAGAATTGATCACACAACATGCTTGTGGCTATATGACCTGTTCTACTGCATTCTGTTTGCTGGTTGGGTTTGACTTCAGTTACCACCTTCTGTGTCTGGACAGTGAATAAAAGCACCATTGGAAATTATGCAAAACTGTAGGAATATAATTCAAAAACCTGTGGTTGGCCAGTGAAAAAGTGAGTTTATTAGGTGAGAACCTGGAGTAAAATGTTCTCTGGTGGGTGAAATGATTGTGAGCAAAATTAAGTAACTAATGTGTGGGAAACAAGCAATTATGAAAAAAGAAACTGATTAAGAAGCTATTTATTTCTGTATAATAAAATGCAAATAGGGGAAAATCTTATTGTGTTATTACTGCTATGCACTTTCTTCTGGGGTTTTTTTAACTTCTGTGTTGCTTAAAACCCATCTGCCTTCAACTACTCAATAGCATATGCTATAGATTTGTTTTCTTCTGCTTTTACATTACATTTGGTCTAAAATTTTTCCTGTAGTTATCTGTCTGCCTTATTGAGGCTTCTGATGAGGTGGCAATGGTAACAGCTTAAAAAAGTCTTCTATATATAGCCTGATAAACTGATCAAGGACAGAATTCTATATACTGCTAATGAAGGAATGTAGTTCAAGACTCTGATTTACAATGCTTTTAAAATAATTTATCCTTTTTTTTTACTGTGTATCAATTTGAAGCTATGTATAACTGTGTTTTTTTCTCTCTCTCTTCCCCTCCTCCCTATTTTCTGTGGTTGCATCTTTGTTACATCATCCTGGACCATGTCTGGGTACTAGAACTGAGAGAACGGTGCTTGTCTTTTTATCATCTTTCATATTCTCACAGCAGGCTCTGTGTGACCCATATGAGAAAGTTGTATGATTTTATGTGGAATGAACAAAGTCAGGCTAAAGGGGCTGCAACATAGTAAACTGAGACATTAAGAGAAGTCAAGCTCTTAGAGTTAGACCTGGGCTTAATTTGGCTGCATGGTTTGAGAAAAGGGCAAATGAAAGAAGAAATTGGGAGAAAAGGTGGGAGACTAAAGCTGGAAGGAAGAGTAATGAGGCACAGTGTGTTTTGAGACATTTTATATGTACTTCGGGCACTCTGTTCTAAACGGATGCTTTCATGCCCACTCTTCAACAGAAGGCACATATGAGTTAAATTCATTTTGGAATGGTTGGAGAAGGTAGCTACTTTGATAAGTGCTCTATATGTAGCATTTTTCAAGATAACGTTATTTTCTAGCTCTGCTGAAAGAGAAGATGTAGTTTTGAATAATAATAGGAAAGAAAATGACAGTTAAGAGTCATGAAAATCTTTTGCATCAGTCACACTAGCAATTGTAATTATCAGTCACGTTGTTGGCATCTGTTGTTATGCTGATGAAATCATTCAGCATCCCCAAAAGTACATTTTTAATTCCATTAAAGCAACGATTTTAATTTTTATTATCTGGTGCAACAAAGTTACATAGTCTGTCACCAAAATAAACCAAGTAATTGGGGGAAATGAGAGCATGTTTGTTTTATATGTAACAAGGTGCTTGGCTGTCTTCTTTAAACCTAGCTTACCTTTTAATATGAAATGGTGGGAAGTGCTTTAGAGTTAAGGTCCTCACTCTAGCCTTGGGTAAGCAGGCTGTCATACCTCTGTGGTACTCCCCTTCTTTTCATTGGCCTTGTTTTGTCCCTTCAAAACACATTTCCCTGGGTCTATCTGGTTTGTATAACCTCTGAGTTGTTCTTATATTGTCAGATACTTTGTCTTGAATATGATTCTTCTCTTTCCCTAAACTGGAAAAGATAAGGTGTGGAGAGAGGATAAAAATGTCTTTCGTCACTCCTAGTATGCCTTAAAGGTGTGTCACTTGTGTACATTCCAATATTTTCAGAACAATGGACTTTTGCAAAGACAGGTGCACCTCAGTTACAGTTAACCACAGCATGTGCCTGCGGAGAACAATGGGAGCACTCAGATGTGTGAAGTTATTTGGGCATGGAGGATTTCTGGGGTTGAGGCCTTAGTCTGTAATTACTGTGATGAAATTTGGAAAGTAAGCTGCTGTACAAACCTGCTGTTTCCGTGTGAGCTGTTCTATGTAGTGAATTGGCAACTTCAAGAGGCTCTCAGCCATTTAAAATAAGGCTATTGTTATACTCGCTTTAGGCCTTACAACAAGTGTTCATAATATTTTGTACTCCATAATACCCAAAATACATAGTTAGCTAGAGGCACCATTTCGCTAACTACAATTTTGGGATTTGCTGAACTTCACTACAGAAATAACTGACATACTCTTTGAAATATAAAATTTTCAGACAGTTCAAGTCATGCACTTTTTCAGATCAGCTAGAAAAAGAGTGATTTGGAAAGATTAAATTGCATAGGCATTTAGATGTTAAAAAAAAGACTGCTTGTCAAGTTAGTATGCATAGTATCTTTTTTTCTTTCTTAAGAAAACCAAAACAACACAAAAATTAAAACCACCTTTCATGATATTGTAGGAAAGGGAATACACACGGTGGTAGGTATGAACAATGAGAACACGAGCTGCTGGTAACTGAGAAGGGAAAATTACTGCTCTGCTTTTTAGAAGTAGACAAAGGACTATTTGGCAGCCAGTGTATAAGCAATGACCTTTGAAGAGCTGTTGCAATTTAATATTAGGTGGTATCTTGAAATTTCATGTAGCAAATATGAAGTCGTATCTATTTTACACTGCAGACTTCTTGTCATGACTTTCCCTCATATCCACAGTTTATCAGATATGCTCTCCAACAAGTTATATCCTTCCCCTTTTCCAACTCAAACTGGATTTCAGTCTTGTGCAGATATTTTGCATGTGTCTTAGTCCAATGAACAGATTTAGGCCATCAAGTGAGCCATTTCTTTGCTGTGACTGATTTTTATTATCAGTTCTAAGACATTCCAGGCTTTCAGTGACCACATCAAATTCTTAAAGTAGAAGTAATCTTCCAGACTTTGTTAATACAAGTCCTTTATATCCTTTATTTCATATTCTTTCAAGTATGAAGTTGAATTTACAGTGTTGTCATCTATAATCAACATATAAATGCACTAACGGTTCATTCTGTAATAATTCTTGCTTCAGGTTACAGAAACTGTGGTATTGCTTCCTGCTGTGCATGGCTTTTTATTTAGAGCCTTTCAGTAAGATTACAGACTACTTCCAGGTTCTGTTGAGGTAAGGAGTTGAGAATGCTCAGGGATTTCTGTTGTACTTCTCTGGAAATAAGGGATATGGGTAATTTAAAGTTGAGAGGTGCTTAGATTTGTTTTCTCACAAACAATAAAAATAAAAGGCAAAAAGTCAAAAATAAATTGTGATAATGCATGATGGCTCTAAAAGTTTTGGATGTGCAAGATCTTAAAGATTCTGGGTTTTTTGTTGAAAAGGTTGTGGGAGGCCACTCTTAGAAAAGCATTTGTCTAGATGATAGCAAATGGAGCTGTGTGGTTTTTAGAATTAAGTATCTGTGGCTCAAAGGTTCCCTTTGTCTTGGAGATAAGGTAGTCTTTGAGGTTTTGAAATGTATTTTGCTATACGCTCATTTTCCCCCCTTTTTCTCACTTGTTTTTCCAGCTATAGAGATACCAGCATTTTCTTGATGTTTGTATTGGAGCCATATTTTTAACATTTAGTATGTTTACAAGCCTGTGAAGTAAACGTAACATTTCTTTATGTCCTACTCTGTCCTCAAAATGATCATTTGCAGTACACAGCTTGTAACCTTGGCTTATAAAAGAAATTACTTCCCTAAGAACATACTTGAAAAATTATTTAAGAAACTAATGCGTTTGAAAACTAAAATAGCTGTCACACTTAGAGAGGTGCAAAGGCATACACAATAAAATTAATTCTTGGTTTGTTGTGTGAATAAAACTAAAGCTGGGCCTTGGTGCAGCAGGCATGCAATGTATTTAACTTTTCTACCTGCTGAAGGGGAAAAAGGAAAAATAATATGCATACCTTCCATATGTATTTCATTACCACTGGACCAACTATGGAAATCTCATGTAAAATAGCTTTCTTATCAATTTTTCTTATCAGCAATTGCAAGAGAGGACCAGGACAAGATCATACATAAAACATAAAATAGTATATGGGTTCAATATGTAGTAATATCTGCTTCAAATGGAAGCATGTAGCCAGTGTAAGATTTCCTGCCTTTAGATACCGGCTGTTTGAAGTGCTTGGGCTTTGCCAGTGCTGTAACAGCCGCTGCTTGATGATGCATCACATGAATGCCTTGGTTAGCATTCATGTGGGTTGTTGCCTATTTTGAGCCTGTGACTTTTAAGGGACTCAGACCAATTTGTCAATGTGTAGAGTAATGCAAGCTAAGTGTGGACTTGTGTTTATTACGTTTCCTCCCACCCCCACCCCAAGCTTTGTAGTGTATGGATATTACACAGTTGTAATACCAGAATAACCACAAAAAAAAAAAAAAAGACACTACACCATTTTAGTTAGATATATAATTAAATTTTTGTTTTAATTTTTTTGATGACATGTTCAAATCTATCAGTCACTGCTATAGGACTGAGAGGGGGTTGATGAAAGTGGGGTGAGCTGATCCTGAGGAGGAGAGGGCTTGGCTTTTGGCAGGTTATGTTGTTCCTTAGAGGTGATCGTTTTGATGTTTGAACAGAGTAAATAAAACGCGTGGGAAAGAGGCTTCTCCCCATCCCCCAGCAATGCATGAATCTTCCCCTCCAGATAAAATGAGATAGGTGTTTAGAAACGTCAGCAGGCGTGGCTCCATAAAGGTGCAGGAACGAAGGGCAGCTCTTTTGGGGCAGGTTTGCCTGTTTTTCTGAGCCGGGCCCCGCCGTTCACCTGTTGACAAGGTGGCAGCGTTGGCGGGTTCACCTGTGCGAGCGCATCCCTTCCGCCGTTCGGCCGGGCGGAACCCCGCGCCCCGGCGCGGGCGGCTCTCCCGCGGGCTGTAGCGGGCGCTTTCCCCCCTCTCCCGCCAGGCGTTCCGTGCGTGCCCTCGCCGTGCCGTGCGGCCGGAGCCGCGTCCGTGTCGCGGGCGGGAGGCGCAGGTGGCGGGGCCGCCCCGCGCTGACATCAGCGGCGGGGCCGAGCCCG
>VZRQ01002121.1:607310-656143 GCA_013397975.1 Machaerirhynchus nigripectus
GCCCTCCTGAGCCGGCAGGCGGGCCTCGCCTTCGTCACGTCCATGGATGTCTCTTCCGATCCGTATCTGCCCTACGATGGAGGGGGAGGAGACGGCATTCCGCTCCGGGAGTTGCATAAACGAGGTATGCCGGATTGGCGTTTGGGTTACTTGTTTGCATAGCTGTACGTGCGGGACCGCTGTCCACGTTCGAAACAGGGACGTGAAGGCTTGCTAATTATCGCATTGCATTGTTTCGCCTGCCCGATGCCTTTTGTAGGAGGAGAATTCAGTTCTGCTGGTTCCTGTGTTGTCAGGGATTGTTTTCTCTGCGGGCAGATCAGTCCTGCTTCACGTCTCATCGCCCTGTGACTCCATCTTCGATATGTGGCAGGCTTGCCTTTCGCTCTCTCTCTCGGGCTTTTTTGTGTGTGGTTTTTAAAATCAATAAAGCTACCTCGTGCAGAAAAAAAACCCTCCAAAAACTGTATTTGTCTTTTACTACGACCAAATCAGCTAGAGTTACTAAACAGGATATTTACCTGCCTTCCACTAACATGAATAGGAACAGTGTTTGGCTTTGAAGTTTCCGTACCTGGTTTTAGACTTGACCGGTTGTTGCCGTCTTTGATATGCGAAGGGAAAGCTCTGCAACTGCAATATGTCAGCTCAGCAAATATTGATGAACTCATAAGGAACTGGTACTTTAGGGTAGGTTCTTTACACTGTTGCTTGTAGGGAAGCAGATTTAGGAAAAGTGTTATCAGTGTTCAGGGGGGAAAAGTCCTCTTTTGAGCTTACAGTTGTTTCTCACTGCAAATTTAAAGCAGAATACATTCTATAAAGATTTGGTTTCGTCCTGAGAAGTTGTTGTAGGAATAAAAGTTATGCCTTCAAATTCGGAGTGTATAAGTATGTTTTCTTGTTTGGATTACATGGTCACAATGTGGTGTTTAAAACAATAAATGTAGTGAATTCCTACTCTTGTTGAAATTGGCCTATCTAAAATTAGAACGTTAGCAACATTTATAGCTGCTAGTGAAGGCATTCGAGAGGAGGTAGGCTGAGAATAAAGATGTGATTTACATAAAATGATTTTTTTTCTCCATGTAATTTATTGGTTTGCATGTCCTTGCAAACTCTTATTTCTATAAATAAATTAGCTCATAATTTATTTTCATCTAACATTCTATCTGTCTTTTAGTAGTTTACATGGAAGGTTATTTGTTGTCTTTTTATGATTCTTAGAATATTTTTCAGCATATTTTAAGAACATCAACAAGTTCTAATATAGTTTATTTTAGACAGGCAAATTTTATGTTGCCCAGGTCATTATTATATAGCAAGTGCTAGGTAGTTCTCTAAGTCAGATTTTAGAACCACTTCTGAGAAACTGAGGCAGGTATTTTCTTAGAAGATGTGCAAAATGTGAATTTGGGATCTTATCAAGGCTGAATATAAATACCTGAAGGGAAGGTGCAAGGAAGGTGGAGACAGGCACTTCTCAGTGGTGCCCAATGGCAGGACTAGAGGCAATGGGCACAGACTGAGCACGGGAGGTGCCCTCTGAACATCAGGAAACAGTTTTACTGCGAGGTTGACTGAGCACTGTAACAGCTCACCCGGAGAGATTGTGAAATCTTCCTCAGAGATACTCAGAAGCTGTGTGGACATGGTGCTGGGAGAACAGCTGTAGGTGGCCCTGCTTGAGCAGAGGTTTTGGACAAGATAACCTCTAGAGGTCCCTTCCAACCTCAACCATGCTGTGAGTTTTGATTTGTAGATAGACTTAAATATGAGAACTGCAAAACAGCCCTAACATGACACTTTCAGACTCTGCAGTTACAGTTCGACATTG
Source organism: Machaerirhynchus nigripectus (assembly GCA_013397975.1). Lineage (NCBI taxonomy): Eukaryota > Metazoa > Chordata > Aves > Passeriformes > Dicruridae > Machaerirhynchus > Machaerirhynchus nigripectus. The sequence continues at coordinate 609,148 of VZRQ01002121.1, forward strand.
AAATGTGATCAGCAGTATATTCCTGCAAATTAGCAGGTTTTAGTTGATTTTTACAATACAAAAAGATATTTGCAGTGCAAAGTGGTGTCTGGCACACTGGAGTATTGCTGTTAAACATCATGTTTGCGAATGCTGGAATGAAAACTGTGGAGGATTCAACTAGGTAGTTCCATTGTGATGACACTGCTGGGGGCCAGCAATACAATTCCCAGTTGTGACTTGTCATTTTTGCAGTTTCACTGAATTCTATTAGGGCTTATGCTTCCCATATTCTAATACTATATTTCAAAACAAAATTTAGTGGTACTTCTTGGGCTTGCTATAGTAAGTTTAGATTTAAAAAACCCCAAACAACCCACAATGAAATATGAATAGTGTCACCCTAATCTCTTGAAGTCTGAATTTTTCAAGTGCATATGTCTCATAAAAAGGTGCCTCCAGACCAGTTTGTTCCATAGATGTAACCAGAATTTGTGAGTATTTCCTGCTGGTTTACAATGCCACAGTAATCTGTTATTGTGATTCAGCTATTAAAATAAAGCTTAAAATGCTAGCAGACAAAACCAGAACTTGAAAGTAAGTTCTTGATGTTACATTGTGCACTACCAAGATTTTTATTTTCCTCTCACGTAGGTTTCAGAGCATTGTAATAACAAGCTCAGAGAACATGGGTAAAGATATTCCGAGAAAGCAGACTTAATTGTTAAAGGCAGGGAAATTTTTTCCCTTATTCATATACTGAAAACTCTTATGTTCTGCAGAGTAATGTTCACGTCATGCAAAATTGCTTTGTAACATCAAAGCATTTGTTGCACTAATTGACTGCAGTGGCTCACTCAAAGTAGCTGTACCTCAGCAATTATGAAATGACTGTTTAAATCATCAGGGGTCTTTGAGGTTTAATTAACGGCCTTCACTAATGTTCAGTGAGATGAAATACAAAGTATTATACTACATTATTATTAAAGGCCTGATCCGTTAGCTTGCATTAAGAGGATTTTTTTTTTCATTGCAAATACACTGTGAAACATCAAATGGAAAGATTTAAAAATACGTATTTATTAATCATGTTTATCTTTTATGTTGATTACTCATTATTATCTCTTTGAAAAAAAAAGGTAAATAGATAATATTAAATACTTCGTACCAGGAGTTCCTTTGACTTGTGCAGTCCTAAGACTTCTTTTGTGATGCTAAATGCATCATTCCAGACCTACTTATCCTCCCTTACACACTGAAATAAAACTTCAGGAACACAGTTCACTTCTGCTCTCTCCTCTACTAAGTAGAAGAGTTAAAAATACTACTTCTCAGAAAGGGTTTAAAAGTTCTGATGTAGGATTGGATATAGCCCAAGTAACTGACATGTACATTTTTGGAAGAATTTTTCATATAATAAACCATATACTGGAACATATGTCATGTAAATAAATTACTTGTGTTGCCCTTGGATTTATGTTTGCATCATTTTTAGTACCTTGATCCTTTTGAAAGTTCAGAATGATCAGTATCTCGCTTGTCTTCCAGCTATTCACATACATGCTCACACTCTTAGATTCCCTTCCCCATGCCCCTCTTTTTTTAATTCCTAGATAAGCATTCATTTTACCACACTTTAAAAATTTGAAATCTGAGCAATAGCAGTACATATGTAGTGGCCAGGCTACCAGATCAAGCAAGACTTGATCTTCATTAGGCACAAGCGTTCTTGACTCCCAGTTATTTTCTACATATACATTAACACAGCTTAGGTTTAAGAAACTGGAAGTCCTCAAGCAAAATTAATGAAATTTTGTTTCACTAGTAGTCTGTGATTGAGTCAGTAGCCAGGACGTGTGAAAATTACGTTTACAAAGAACATGCCAGATTTACTGATAACTTAGTTTTAGTAAACCTAATTTTTTGGGGGGGCAAAGTAAGTCACAATTTCATTTACTGTGCTCCAGTCACCAGTCATGAAGGTGCAACTTGTCTTGCTTAGGCAATACTAATAGTAGCATTAGGGAAACCTCGCAGCCCCTGCAGCCTCACCTGTTACTGTAAGATGTGGGACAAAGAATATTTAATAATATCCTAGGAAGACTTTGAGTCAGATGCATACTGAGCCAGTTCAGAGCCTCCTAAGTGATAAAAGTTATACTTCAGTATTTTAGGGTGTATTTCTTCTTAAGGGCCCCTTATGTTTAAGAATTAGTAATAAATCAAAAGTCATTACCAGTGCGACCTTTGAAGTAGATGGGTGTGAAAGTTGTGTACACATGCTCAGAGGTAGAGCTTGACCCTGAAATTTTATTAGTAGCAGAGGGAGAGTTAAAAAATTAATTTCTAGAATAATTGCACGTTCACAACAGAAAATATGATCAAGATTATTATCATTCTCTAACTTCGAGAAAAACCATAACTTGGAGAAACTCAGCATGATTATGGCACTGAATTTCTGCTGTGCTTTGTTTTAAGGTTCCTAGTATAAAAGAGGGATAAGGATTTTTAACTATGAGTTTAGCATATTTGCCTTTGATGATTAAAATAAAGGACCATCAGATGTAGGTAGTTACAGGTTATCTGTCTACATGTGCTGTATGACGGGTAAGGTTCTCTATTAAGCATGTTTCTCAATTTTGGAAATAATTTCTTGATGTGTTTTTATTGATATATTAGAAAGCTAATGAACAGACCAAGATTATGCCCTCCTTGGGCCTGAATATGGTCTGATTGGGATATGAATACTAACAGAATTATTATTTTTGTTGCATCTTGACTTTACCCTCTAAAACAACATATAAATAAGTTGCTCTTATGTACATGCAGCAGGGGCACTTAGAAATCTAATTATCTAAGTTTCTGTTCTTCTGACTCTTATGGGCTTAGTCATCGTTAGATCATAGATGACTTCCCTTTTGTAATGTTTGCTTTATCCAATTTTCTATATTTTTATACCGTCTTTTTTCTCATCTCCTCCCTCATTATTCATCTTAAATATAACTTGTAAATTAAGTAGTGGGAGGATCTCAATAACTTTTCACTTGCATATCCGAAGTCCGTATTCATCATAGACATAATTAAATAAACATAGTCCATCTGCCTTTACAACTACAAGAAAAGAAATCTGTAACAATAAACCCTTTTTTTTTTGGTGCTGCATCATGGAAACAGAAATATTTGTTTCACATGAAGTGAAAAGCCAGAGCTCAGAGTTTTGGTTTTTTTCCCTCTTTCCTGTCCGTTTGTGGTGGACACAAATCTTCAAAAGTCTTGGTTCAACTCTGAGGTGCTACTATTGAACTTTGATTTGATTCCTACTTTTTAAAAGGTTATTTTTAAACCCAGATCTCTTTGGGGGCAGACAAAATGGAGGGTATTATCATGCAGTACTTTGATAAATCATTTTATTTCTTTTCCTTGTTCTTCAAAACTTGTCCCAAGTCTTCCTGTTTCCCATTTATCAGGTTATTTCCAGCTGATTTTTTTCAGTTTATGTATACATAGTTCTGTCGATTTTATATGTTTTGATTGTAATGCAGAGACCAATTTGTGCTTGAAAACCTTTGATACAGTTAGAAGAGCTTACTGAAGAGACATACTGAAAATTCGTAGTTGCACACAAAGTGGAATGTATTACTTGACTTACAAAGACTTTAGCATCGTTAATTATCAACAGTAGCGAGTAACACTGGCATTGTGTGCTGTGCTTCTGATTCTGAAACTTAAAAATTACTTCTAGCCAGGAAAAGGAAGTAGTGCTTAATGACTCTTTTTTGAGGGGTTGCAGAAAAATTTAAATAAACTGACAATTGTTTCTTGAAAGCCTCATATTTTGATGTCTGAATATGGAGACAGAAAGAAGCTGAGGCCCTAACACATACCTCGTGTATCCAAATCTTCTTTGTTACAAGCGTAAGTGATCCTTATGGTGTGCGTTGTACGCAGGGTGCTTCCCTGCCTCCACTCCCCTTGCCACCTAATTCCCAAGGACACACGGGTGAAGCAAAGCCTTGGATTAGCTATCTGGCCTCTGGGAAAGCTACAGCCCCTACTGATTTTAACACTCAGCAGATTTGGATGGTCATGTCAGGGGGAGCTTATTCCAGCCTTTACTGTAATCTGACTAGCTTCATTTTCACTCACAGAGGTGCATTTATTTTTTTCCCTCCTCCTTTCACACTGCTGGGAGTAGCCCAAATGAGACACTGCTGTCAGCCATAAGAACAGCAGCTGAGGGGAATGCTGTGTAGTTGAGCATTGTTTAGAAAAGGGGATGGGTGAGCAGCAGCAACTATTCTTGCTGTAAGAGTTAGCAATTACATAGCTTGTAGAGAAATACCTTTGAGAAATTAGGTCCTGTTATTGCTCTGCCATTGAATACACCATTGACATTTTTAATCTGTTGTTGTTTTCACAACTCTGGAATGTTTCTAAACCTTTGGGAGTTTTGAACTCTGTGAAATAGATGATGTTGTATAGTGTCTGGACATTAATATTTATAGTTTCGAGTTGTTTCCAGCAGAAAGTTTTCATTAAAATCTAACAAGACCCCAAGGGTGCATTTATGTATTTCAGGATAACTAGTTGGACAGTTTGTTTCTGTGGAAGGGGGTGAACTTGCTGCTCCCCATCTATTCTCTCAGTTCTTGCCCTTGTACTGGCTCTGTTTTTTTTCCAACAGCACAGAAACTTGATTCCAGTTCTATATAATGGCAGGTATTTTTGTTGTCGTTAGTTTTGTCTGCTTAGTTGGATTAGCATGTTGGCTTGGTTTACTGTGCAGTCAGATCAAGGGTGACAGAGCTGATCCAAGGGGGAGTGGGAGTGTGGGACCAAGAACAGCAGGGAGAAATAGGGGGAGCAAGATCTACTCTTTGTGTGCAGTAAGTAGGTAGTTGAGTTGTAGTTACAACTGAGCAGTCAGTTAGATCAGCTCAGTCTTACTGTGTAATTATGTCCCGAGAGGTATTTCTCATTTCTTTAAATGGAATAAGGTAATATAGGCTCAGTTTGAGACAGTGGTTTATTTTGTGATGTGCATTCAGAAGATGGATATCGTGTGCTGTGTTGCATATCGAAGGGGTCTTAAGCTTTATCATGAGATTATGGTCCCTTGTTAACTCTCAGAGCCACACTCTTGAGAAGTCTGTTCATGTCTCAGTTCTGTACCTTATTCTCTTGCAAGGGTGTAGCTGTGAGGATTTGTTCTCCAGGTGATACTCGGTAATTGTTCAGATAATCACATGGTAGATTAGCACATAAAAATCTGTCGAGCATTGTTTGATCCCTACGCAGGATGTAGCATTTGTCGTAAATCTTGATGTTTCTCTTCTCATTATTTTTATGAGAAAAGAAGGAACACTGCCTGCAAGGAAAAAGAGTTAGGGAGGATTGTTAAACAGCTATGCATGAATCAGGAACGTCATGTATGTTGCAAAACCCCTTTCTTGTGTGAAAGAAATTAGCTATAAATTTACCAGATATTTTTGTTTAAAAAGCCCACCTTTCATCAGCTGCATGTTGCCCAGGGTTACTTTCAAATTTGAAAGAAATCTCCTGAGTTGCAAAAAGGCAAAGCAGTATGGGATTACTGCTGCAGGAAGTAAGGCAGCCTTTAAAAATACTGTGCATGGCCTCAAGAATGCTTTGTGTAATCTACATAAATCAGCTTTTTGTCATGTTTATCATAGTTCCAACATCAATCAAGATTGAATACTGCTTGTATGAGGCACATCTATAAAATATGAAAGAAGATATATTCCTTGCCTTAGTGAGGGACAAAAGGCACAGAGGAATCTGTGATATATAAAGCAGCTTCTGTGAGTATAGCAAAATATTAGTTCTGTAATTTTTTTTCCTAGTGGTTCCATCAGGAGAAACTAGCTAGGCAAAGCAGGAGGCTGGATCAGTGTTGGGACCCAACAACCACTGAGTATAACTTCATGTTCAAAGAGAATTGCAGGAGAGCAGTGTGGTAAGGACTGTTTGTTTTCTGTCAGACATAGTATCTTCTCAAGCAATTTTGGATTGTATTTTTTACATTCTCATTAAAATAAAAAAAAAAGGAGAAGAAAAAATCCCTCACTTCTTCAGAGATAAAAGCTTTTTTATGGTGTTGGAATCCACTTCTCTTATTCTGGTTTCATTTGTGTGGCATTTTTGTTTTTCTTGTACTTCATTCTCATTGGGTGTCCCAAAGTGCAGTGTTTCACTGCTAGCCTTAATGCTTATTGTAGTTTTTTCTTTTAACATCGTGCAATTTTTTTTTTTCCTAACAACTTTAGTTGAAGCAGTTCTTCAGCAATACCAGAGCTGATTGCTGAGAAAGGATTGTGCTCAAGGCTTGGAATTACATGCATGGAAGGATAACAAAAGTCAACTGCCTTTCTAGAAGATAGTTCATTCAAGACTTACAGTGACTGAATCCCCCAAAAGAGTTTCCTTTTTCTGTTGCTTTTATTGTCTATAAGCTTACTGTCTATAAGCTTGCAGTCTGTGATGGCAGCAGCTCACAGCAGTTACATGCTGAGATTCAGGACAGCCAGCTCAGCTTCACCAAGGTTCCTGCCTGACAGACCCAGTGGCCTTCTATGAAAGAGTGATTCCATCAGTGAAAAGGGGAAGGGTTACAGATATTGTTTATCTGGACTTCTGTAAAGCCTTTGGCATGGTCCCCCACAACATCCTTCTTACTAAACTGGACAGAGATGGATTTGATGAATAGGCTATTAGATGGATAAGAAATTGCTTGGATTGTCACATCCAGAGAGTAGTGGTCAATGGCTCAGAGTCTTGATGGAGATAGGTGACAAGTGGTGTCCCTCAGGGGTCGGTATTGAGACTGGTGTTATTTAATACCTTCATTAATCACATAGATGAAGGGATCAAGTGTACCCTTGGCAAATTTGCAGATGACACCAAGCTGAGTGGTGCAGGTGGCATTCCTGAAGGACAGGATACCATCCAGAGGGACCTGGACAAGCTCCAGAAGTGATCCTGTGGGAATCTTATGAGGTTTAACAAGACCAAGGGCAAGGGGATGTTGGTGGATGAGAAGCTCCATATGACCCAGCCATATGCACTTGCAGCCAGGAAAGCCACATGTCTCCTGGGCTGTATCCAAAGCACCTTGGCCAGCAGGGTGAGGGAGGGGATCCTTCTCCTCTGCTCCACTCTACTGACACCCCACCTGCAGTGCTGCATCCAGCTCTGGATCCCCAGCACAGGAAGGACACCGCCCTGTTGGAGCAAGACCAGCAGAGGGACACCAAGGTGATCAGAGAGCTGGAGCGCCTCTCCTATGAGGAAAGGCTGAGAGGGTGGGGTTTGTTCAGCCTGGAAAAGAGGCTTTGCTATGATCTAATTGCTGTCTTCCAGTACCTGAAAGGAGCCTACAAGAAAGATGGAGAAAGACTATTTACGAGAGCGTGTAGTAGCAGGACAAGAGGGAATGGCTTCAAACTGAGAGTAGTTTTAGATTAGATATTGAAAGAAATTCTGTACTGTGGGGGTGGTGAGGCACTGGAACAGGTTGCCCAATGAAGCTGTAGATGCCCCATCCCTGGACGTGTTCAGGGCCAGGTTGGATGGGGCTTTGGGCAACCTGTCTAGTGAAAGGTGTCCCTGCCCAAGAACTGGATGATCTTTAAGGTCCCTTCCAACCTCAACTATTCTGTGATTTTGCCTTATTTTTGCAAAGTGTGGAAGGACTGTGTTTGCTTTATAAGGATTCTTATGAATTGTACTAAGCCTCTGAGAGGATCAGTATCTTACTCTTTCCCTCTCTCTAGTAACATGGTTTAGTTTGGAACAGAAGTAATAAAAGTTCTGCATGCCACTTTTACCATTAGCTTCCCAGTCTCATAAAAACTTAAGCAAACTCATATGTAACAAAAAAGCTTTACTTTACAGCTCCAAAATGGCTTAGGTGTCTACATATCAACATCAGAAGTGTTCTCTTATTGTAGCTAGAGGCTGTGCCTATACATCTTGTGTGCTAAGTGATTGTTGTGGTTTTTAAGACCAAAACTACTACTTTGGTGAAAAGCATGTAGCCTCAGAAAGCATCTTGAAACTTGAGGACTGGGGAAGAGGGAGAGGAAGGAAGGGAAAATACTTTCTGAACGTTTGCTAAGTGCTACAATTTATCTATGTAATGGTGATTTCCTGCCTGATGGTTAGAATGTTGTGATGAAATGTTTGCATTCTGGTAAGCGTTTTAACAAAACTTACTGCATTGAAAATACATTTAATGGCACTTTGAAACTGGGAGTAAATTGTGAGAATTAGTGTTTATGCTGATGAGGATCATTATAGCTGGAAGGATCATCTTGCTGTGTGAAATGCTAGAGAAGAAAGGGTAGAAAGGGAAATGAAAGCTTGGAAAAGTGTTAAGTCTTAGTAAAAGTGTATTTCTCTAAAATCTCCTTTAGAATGGTTGTATACTACATAGATCATAATACTCGCAAGAGAATGTAATCTCAGACTTCTGTATCTTAGATACAGAGAATCAGATTTTGTAGAGTTGTCCTCTTCATGGTGCTCTGTAAGGATGCCTTACTGCCACACTCACTGATGCCTGTTTTCTCACTTGGTACAAGATTACAGCTATTCAGTTGCATCAGGCATTCACAGCAGCTCTGTATTCAACAAAACCTCTTCTTCAGCTTTGTATCTTGTTCTGTGTCTCTTCCCCACCATACATAATCACTTACATTCCAGTATTTGGTGTGCCAGCAACTGTTGGCAAAGTAAGAACCTGACAGTTTCACTGGGATTTTTACTGTGTCTAGACAGTGACCATCCTTTGTAGTCTACTCCAAGTTCTGCTATGGATCAGGTGCAATTAGTATGGTGCCATCTCTGATGATGGCATCTCTGATAATCCCCATGGGGAATTCCAATTCAGCACATTATGATATGCATAACATAATCTGTTACTGTTTGTGATACATTTATAACTCTCAACTCTTCTTCGCCTTTTGTGGCAGAGGACTGCATGCTCCTTGTAGTTTGATATTGCTTCATATATAGCAGGGCATAAAACCAACTCCTCCAGAGCAAAGACAAGCTTTTGCCCTACCCTGCTCACTTAGGTTCAGGAAACTGTGTGATCACATTGTAACTTTGTATGAGATTAATAATTAAACTGTGGGTGAGGTTAATTTATGTCCTCTGGCTTTGCAAAGGAAGTTGGTTTCATGTAAAAATAATATTCTTATAATGTATTCTGTTCCTGGCTTAATTTTGAGAGCTAAACTAGTTATTACAGTGTGAAATTTGGTTTTATCTCTTCCACAAGATCACCTTGCCCTTTCAGCTAGCCAGACATGTATCTTAGACTTCTAGTTGGGAGAATTGGAAATGGCAAGAGAATTTAATCCCTTATCCTAAAGCAAGGTTTTCACAATCACCTCTATAAGCAAATCTGATTTAAATTGTTGTTGTTAGCCTTTTATTAGTGGAAGCATAGGTAATGCTTCTTTACGTCTGCCTTAAGAGAGGCCAGCAGCTTTGGAAAGAGATTTAGAGGGCTTAGCTATGGGAAATAGATGAGGGGGAATTTAGTATGGCATAGACTGGGGAAAAAAGTATTAAGCTAAAGACGGCAGCCAGTCTCACATGACAGAATGGCATTCGTGTTATTGGGGAGCTGTCTGCTACATTTGCATTGTCTTCTGTACTGTTCTTTTAATCTTAGAATTTGTAATAATAGTTGTTTGTGTATCTTGAAAATTATAGATTGCATTTTGTCTTAATATGAATTTTGTATTATTTTCTCGTTTTGTCTTTCACCACTAAGAAAATGTCTGAATAAACAATGTGTTATGTAGCAGGCATCAGCACGACATCTTAAGCAATAGATGACTGAGGCACCACTTTGGTCAGAGCATAATTCCAGATGTCACACTGCTTCTTCTAGATCTTAGAATTTACATTTTAAAGAGAAAAGGCACATTTTATTTATGTATAAATCTAATTGTGAGTTGTGAGGGCTTGGGCTGGTGAACTCAGCATTTGTAGCATTTGGAAGTTTACAGGTAGGTCGTTTGACAAGCTTTTTGTTTGTTTTGGTCTTTTGGTTAGTTGGAAATTTCTGCTGACGATACCAAGAAGCTCAATTAAAGAAGCCTGGAATTAAAAAAAAAAACAAGAAAAAATGCCATCTTAAAAAAAACCCCCACCTATATAAACATCCTGGTGTCAATCTAGTGAAATGAGTTCTGGTGTCTGTCTGAACTGATAGAAATTTTGGTCAGCTTGGGCCTACATCTTTATGAATAGAGATTACTGTGGTGTGCTATATACTGTTGGGCAAATTATTTTGTTCTTAGTCAAGCAAGTGAGAACTAAGAAAAAAAGCCAATATATTACAGAATTTATGACATTTGAAAGCTTAAAAAACCTAAAACTTTACAACTTTTGAAGATGGAAGACGAGAGAGAATGGAGGTGGAGAGAGAATGATGGAAAAATTCTCAGTACTCCTCTTGCTCTTCTTACTCTGATCAGTGAAATAAATATTAATGGAGCTGTTGCTCTGCAAGCTGCTTTTGAAGCAACTAGCTAGTGATGGCAAATTAGCAGAAGCTATTTTTTTTTATACAATATTTCCAATTTTCATGACTGAGGACTGTTCTGTGACTTACCTGAAAAAAATAAATAAAAACAAAATATGAGTGTTGGTTTGGCTTTTTGTTGCTTTTTATAGCTGCACTTACAATCTGTTAATAATGTATTTTAAGTTTGGTTTAGATGTGTAGGAGAGATTGGTAATCAATAGAATGTATATTTAGAAATAACTGGTAACGTATGAAGGTACTGTGAACTTTCTAGCTAATCATCCTTGTTTTGTTTTTGTACAAACAGATTTTCCTCTGGTAGTTCATAAACTGAAATAAACTTCAAGTTAAATGTGTATCAGAGCTGCTCTTTTTTTCCACTTGCTTCTATTGACGTTTTTCTGGAGTCTGTACACAAAACAGAACAATAATTTGACTAGTACATTCCTATTTAACCAGTGGAAACACAAAGTCACTAATACACAAATTTAACTTACAGCGGAATGACAGTAAAAAGGTGTGGGATGCAACACTTGAGAGACCTGAACGACAATACAATATGCATATTATGGAAAGTGTCTTAATTAGTTGTTCAGAAATTTTTGTGTTATGAACTTAGTTTGAATACTTCATTTATCACAGAAAATTCATTCCTGTGTTTCTCTGCTGCAGGAACTCATTATACAATGACAAATGGAGGAAATATCAACAGTTCAACACATTTACTGGACCTTCTGGATGAGCCAATTCCTGGAGTAGGAACATACGATGACTTCCATACCATTGACTGGGTTCGAGAGAAGTGCAAAGACAGAGAAAGGCATAGACGGGTACTTGAGATAAATAACAGTACTTTTTTGGTTGGATGTTGGAGTTAAGGTCTGACTTAGTAACACATACAAATATATGCGTGTCCTTTAAATTTGTACGTAGTTCCATCAGCTAGAACTATTGAATACTGTTTAAAAAGCACTGCTTAGTTGATACCTGCAGTCTTGCAGCATTATTATTACTTGGACAGGAAGCAGTAATTTAAGAGATTGGGAATAGGTCCCTGTCACCCAAATACCATTTTTTCAGTACTGCATTTTTTGTATGCTAGTATATTTAAGGCTATTTTCCAGTGTAGATATTTTTGTAATAGTAAAATAGTGGGTTTGGTGGTACTTGTACAGAAAAGTGAAGAGTGATCTATATTGCTTTTATACTGACACAAATGTGTCTGTGCCACTGCAGCTAAGTGCACAAAGTAAATAAGGATACAATAAGAACAGCAACTTCTTCAGTACAATAACTTCAGATGTTACTACTGATAGTTGTCTAGAAGTATTATAGGGTAGTTAACCAATTTTTTGTTTTATGTGTTTCTTAGTCTAAAGATAAAGGTGTTTATATTTGAAGTAGAAGTTTGGGAATTTGAATCATATGAAATAGCTTATTGTTAGTATGCTGACAGTTTAATTGAGGTTCAAAAAATATTTAATCTATAGGAGGGAAATGATGTTACAATTCATGTTTTAGGTGTCATAGAAAGTATTCATTTATCCTAATAATGCATTTCCTGGATTTTAGTTCTTTAAATTGAGCAAAAATATGTTTCTCTGTCAGTTGTTTGATGTCTGAATGATTAAGCTGATTTATCTACGTAAAGCACTAAATACAAGCAGAACACTTGTGGTTTCAAGAGAGGGTTTATTTGCCTGCAGATTGCATCATGCAATTTGTATGTCATACGTCCTTTTTTCCTATTATCTATGTTACAGAAATACATACAACTCTACATAATGACTTCTCTTTGCAGATTAACAGCAAGAAGAAAGAATCAGCATGGGAGATGACAAAAAGTTTGTACGATGCATGGTCAGGATGGTTGGTAGTCACACTAACTGGTTTGGCATCAGGTAAATGAAAGCACGAAGGATTCTTTTCTTATATTTGTCAGCAAGTATAATTACGGTGTTTTTCCTTTGTTCTTCACCAACCCAGCTAAGAGCTGGTTCAGTCTACTACAGTAATTCCATAAGGGATGAAAAAAGTTGACTATCTTGATTTACAGGCTTCAGCATTTTGAGGTGAGGGTTTACTGATCAAATGGGAACCAAAATCCTCACCGAATTTAGAGAGAGTTTCTCAAACGTTTTTGAACTTCCATCTACTAAACTATCAATGTGCTTTAATCCTGTGATTGAGATTTATGCTTTCCCTTTCTGAAAAATTTTGGTTTTTTACCTGTAGGATTTCTTGTGAAAGTGTTGATTGTAAAAGTAGCTCTGATGTGTGTGTCGTTTTGGCAAGCACACTTCCTTGTAAAGCATGTGTTTATGCATCCGTGAAGTCTAGCTATATGTTTGTCATGCCTTTACAGAGGTTCTTCCACAGAAAACATTGACTTTAACAGGTAGAGTTTGTTGACCTATATTTCAATTCTCTGTTTCCTTCTTAATGTATTTTAGAATGAATTTTACAACTAAAACCATCCAGTAGTTTGTGGCCCCACTGTAAGGCAGTGCTGCTGCTTCTTCTGTCAGTATAGTTTGAAGTGACCAAAACCTGCAGGAAGGAAAGGTCACAAACTTTGTGCCCAGTTTTTTTAAAAAAAGTATTTCAAACAGACATTTTAGGTTAAATGTTAGGAAAATTAGTTGTGGATTAAGGCTATGCCTATTAAAAAGCATGTTAACAGTATAATTACTGCTTAGCTATATACATAATCACTTTCACAAATCACATATAAATTAATATATATGCAAAGTTTATAGCATGTTTATATACTTCTGGATGCACAAACTAGATAATGTCCTGTATACTTACTGGAAATTGTTTCTGATAATTTCAGTGGGAACATGCAGTGTAGTGTTTTCAACCCCCTAAGCTGCTGTTTATTAAAATTTCTTTATTGTGTTTCTGAGCAAAAAAGTGAGCAAATTCTGGTCTTGAACGTTGGTAGGTTTTTCAGTTTCAGATGGCTTCTCTTGTATGTCTGTGGGTTCTTAAATGGTACAACCTTGAGTTCAGTCACAAGGAGATTTTATGTTTTTGTGGTTTAATATTTGGTTGAAATTTGGTTCTGCTAAAACACTGCTTTTGACTTGCCAACTCACGGGCTAGAATCCTTTTCCACCTTTTATACAGGTGAATTCCATCTCTCTCCAGCAGGCTTGGTGCTGTATAAACTGTTCCATCACAAAAAAGTAACAGTTCTCTTTTTATTTTTAACTCCTTGGTTTCAGTGGACTGTTGGAGAACTGTGGCATAGGAAAAAAAAAAGCAAGAAAAAAAATCTCATCTAACTTGGGAAATATACAAAGTACTCAATTCTTCAGCAAATACTAGTCTTACCATAATGAAAACAGAAAGTAATCCTGGAAATAAATAGTATGTTAAATGTCCATTTAATTAAGTTTCCTTTAATCACGATTTACATCAGTTAATACAAGCACATTCCTTCATTTTAGCTGTGTGTGTTACTTCTGTGTACCAGAACATTAATACAAAACTGTTTCAACAACAGGGGCATTGGCAGGATTGATTGACATAGCTGCTGACTGGATGACTGACTTAAAGGAAGGCATTTGCCTTAGTGCTTTGTGGTTTAACCATGAACAGTGTTGTTGGGGTTCAAATGAGACCACATTTGAAGAGAGAGATAAATGTCCGCAGTGGAAAACATGGGCAGAACTAATAATTGGGCAAGCAGAAGTGAGTATTCTTTGATGGTCTTGTTCAACAGCTTAGCTGAATAGGGAAAGAAAATAATGGTCTTAAGGTTAGGATTCTAAACGTGAATTTGAGTTGTATTGTCTGTGCCATTTTTCAGCATTTGAATTGATTAATAGATTATAGTGTAATAAATGTGTATTTCATGAACTGCAAGGGGCCTTGGAGTATTGCAAATATAAGGAAGTTATGAGACTATAGAACTGTTAATAACGCAATAATTTCTATTCTTGATCATAGCTGTATGTAAATTAAATACATTTATGGAGTTCTCTGATAACAAAGAATACATTTTTATGAATAAGGAAGATTTATTCAGTATTCACTAGATTTTAGCAGCTAATAGCTATTAAAAATACACTGTGCTATGTTTATTTTTTATTTTTAAGATGAAGTGGTAGAACACTTTCTACCTTTTATAACCCAGCCTGTGCTAATGTGCAGGTGTCATGACTTCATGCTTTTCAAACAAAACTCTCTCTCTTGGCAATAATTATTGTGCCTCAAAATGTCTGTGTAAATATACTTGCAGCAAGAGTACTTCTGGATTATTTTAAGTAGTGATTTTGCTCCTATGTCAAATCTATTTTCTGACTTTTTGTTTTTGCTTTTAGGGCCCAGGTTCATACATAATGAACTACATAATGTACATTTTCTGGGCATTGAGCTTTGCCTTCTTAGCAGTTTCTCTGGTGAAGGTATTTGCTCCCTACGCCTGTGGCTCAGGGATACCTGAGGTGAGGTCTAACTAATATATGTATATACATATATATATATATATAAAATAGGTGTTTTATATTAATGTGTCGATTACTGTCGCCTTTCTGTGTTGGGGTAAGGCAAGAGGGAGCACCGTGTGCCTTTGAAGAAATATATTAATACAGGCATTTAAATTGAAAACATGTAATTGTGCTAATGGTTTCTAAGTAAATACCACAAATTTAAAAGAATCTCCTGGGTTAGTAGATTTTGCTTCTGTCGGGACCACTTTTTAAGGAAGCATTTGACTTAGTATACTTCTGAAGAATGATTTCCAAACCTCCCCTAATCCACACCCTTCCTATGGTGATAAGATAGCAGTGATTCACTGACACAATATGGGTCCTTTGATAGAGCAATCAATCTTCTGTTGCAATGGCTTTAGTTGCCTTAACTAACACAAACCAACAGTCACAATGTAAAATGTGTAATATCCTCAAAAACCCACTGTTTACAATCTGCTACTATCCACAGAATGGGAGAGAAAAATCCAAAGTCAAATAAATTGTGGTCAGTCTCACTTCTTCAGTTTTTCTGTAAATACTTTTTTTTATCTTGCCTCTATATAAGCCTGGAGTAGTTCTGTGCCATTATTCCAGAAGAAATTTCATCTTAAATTGGTTTCCAAATTTAGCTATCTTAATTTTCTAGACACAGCTGCCCAGTGTTTGTGTACATCCTATTTATGGATATGTTGTCCTGTGATAACTATATATTATTTCCTATATATGGGCATATTTTCCAGGCTAATAATATAGCATTGTTGAGCACAGTGATACCTTTGGCAAGAAGCACAATTTGCTGGTGGAGATAGGCTGATCTTTTCCATCTTTATGTGAAGAAATATACCGTTGATTTTTATGTAGTGATGGTAAAATATAAAGAGAAAACAGGGATGATGCTGGTGCAAATGGGATATTGCTACAATAGATGACCTTGAGTATGGTTTTTGCAGGTTTATTTTTCCTTCGGAAGTTTTCTGCCTTTCACTTGATAATTTACTTCATCATAAACTAATGAATCCAGTCTTACAAGCTGCTGCAGATTAATTTTCTACTAAATGTAATTGATAATGTAGTTGTATGTTATTGTCCAGTTTTTTAGAGTAAGTTTCAAATGGAAAGCTTCTGGCAAGCAGATAGACTTAGTGTAGCAATCTGAATGATACATGTTTTAAAGTGTTATAAAGTTAGTAATTTTAAATGGCTGGCTTTGAAGTTCATTTCATAAAAGAATGGATTATTTTCTGAAAATTGCAGAATGCAATAACAGATACAGGTTTTTTTTTTCTTCCAGATAAAAACTATTTTGAGCGGCTTCATCATCAGAGGTTACTTGGGGAAGTGGACTTTGATGATAAAAACAATTACTTTAGTTTTGGCTGTTGCATCAGGTTTGAGTTTGGGAAAAGAGGGTCCTTTGGTACATGTTGCCTGCTGCTGTGGGAATATTTTTTCCTACCTCTTTCCAAAATACAGTACAAATGAAGCTAAAAAAAGAGAGGTAAGTTCTTGAAAAAGCATTTCTAGAATGTATTGAATATCAGTGCATTTACATTGATTTGTTTAAAAGATGGTATTTGTTCTCTTGGGCAATGTTTAGTAATTATCAGTAGTTATTTATTATGTTAAAAACAATGTGTGTATTATCCCTAGCATTCTTAAAGGTAAATAATTTCCATGGCAGAGTCAGTTCGTATTTCTTCCATCTTGGAGACCATTTGATTTTATTTGAATTCTTTCTGTGCTTGTCTCTATGTTTTGGTAATAGATGAGTGTCTTCAGTTGTGAGGACAGCAGAGTACTCTGAACCCATGAACAAAGTGTTCCTGGTGACAACAGTGTTTTCTGCCCTGTTATTAGTGAGAGTGTGGTGGGTTAGACTTGGTGCTGGCCAAACAGTTCTCTCAGCCCTCTGTGTTGGCAGGACAGCAGGAGAGAATAAGATGAAAAGCTCAGAGGTCAAGATAAAGACTGGGAGATTACTCACCAGTTATCATTACAGGCCAAACAGACTAGACTTGAGGAAAGTTACTTGACTGCCATTAGTAGTGTAGGGAGAAATGAAAACAAAACTTAATGCATCTTGCTTCCACTGTCCCTTCTTGAAAGCCTCAGCTTCACTCCTAACTCTTCTATCCCAAAGTGGGACAAAGGGATACTTTGTCTGTGCTGCTCCTTCCTCTTGATACTCTTTCTCTGCTCCAGTGTGGAGCCCCATCCATGGGAGACAGTCCTTCACAAATATCTTCAGCATGAGTCCTTTCCACAGGGTACAGCCATTCATGACTGCCCCAGCCTGGATCTCCCACAGGCTGCAGTGCTTGCGAGAAACCTGCTCCTGCTTGGGCTCCTTCTCACAGGTCATGGCCCTTGCCAGGAGGTTGCTCTGGCATGGGCTGCAGGGTGAAGATCTGCTCTGCCACGGTCCTCCATGGGATGCAGGGACAACCTGTGTCACCATGGGCTCTGCCACGGACTGCAGGGCAATCTCTGCTCCAGCTTCCTTCTCTCCAAACTAGTTCTCAACACTCTTTCTATCCCTGTCACCAGTTTTGTTTCCCTCCTCTGGGTGCAACCAAGGACTTTGACATCCTTGGCGTGTGGGGCCCAGAACTGCACAGAGCGCTGAGGGTGAGGACCCCAAGGCTGAATGCAGTGGGACAGTCACCTCTGTTGGTTGTCTGGTCGTGCTGTGCCTGATGCACCCCAGGATGGGGCTTTGCCCTCTGGGTTCCAGGGCACACCCTGCTGACTCACACGGAGCTGCTGCTGACCAGCACCCCCAGATCCCTCTTGGCAGGGCTGCTCTCCAGCTACTCCTCTCCCAGTTTAGACTTGAGCCTGGTGTTACTTCATCCTAGGTGTGCAGCACTTTGACTCATTCGATTTCATCCCATTAACCATTGCCCAGGGCCTCAACCTATCTAGATTCTTCTTAAAGGCCTCCTGTCTTTCAAGAGAGTCAACAAAATGTCCCAGTTTGGTATCATCAGCAAATTTGCTCATTGTGTATTCAATTCCTGTATCCAGGTAATTGATAAATATATTGAACAGAACTGACAGTTGGTGAGCAGTCATCAGCCTGATGTAGCCCCTTTCACTACAGCTCTTTGAGTCCTAACATTCAGCCAGTTTTTCACTCTGCACACCATGAACCTGCTCATCCTGCAGTTGGCCATCTTGTCCAGAAGGATGCAATGAGGAACAGTATCAAAAGCCTCACTAAAATCCAGGAAAACTACATCCAGCACCTTCACTTCATCCACTGCACAGGTGACCTTATCATAGGAAGATACCAAATTAGTTAAACAAGCTCTTCCTTCTGTGAACCCATATTGACTCTGCCTGATGATTGCTTTATTATTTAAATCCTTTCAGTGGCACCCAGTATAATCTTCTCCATAATTTTCCAGGAGCTCAGGTTAGGCTAATGGGTCCCTAGTTCTCTGAGTTTTCCCTCACACCCTTGATACAGATTGGACTTAACACTGACTACTTCCAGTTAGCAGGATCCTCCCCAGACTCCCAAGACCTTTGGTAGATGATTGAGAGGGGTCTTGCCATAGCATCCACTAACTCCTTCAGTGCTCTGGGAAGAATCCCATCAGGCTCCATGGCCTTACAGAGCTGGTCCCTTAAAATCTCAGTGTCCACAGGTGGCAAGTCACTGTTTCCACATTTGTGGTCCTCTGACTCAGGGGACCAGGCAGTCCAAGGTCTATGAGTATTATTAAAAAGACTGAGGCAAAACCCACATTGAATGCCTGCGCTTTTTCCTCATCCCTGTTAGTCAGATGACAATCTTCAACAAGTATCTGTTCAATGTTTTCCTTAGAACTCTTCTTGCTATTAATGTACTTTAAAAAGTCCTTCTTTTCATCTGACATAACACTGGCCACTTTCAACTTTGAAATTTGAGCAGTGCTCTTGGCTTCATCACATCTAGTACGTGATTGCTAGCTGCTGTGGCCACTCTCCACATGCTTTTCTGCTACTAAGTGTGTGTATTCTTAACAGAAACATAGAAGAAACTGATAGCTGTATTGAGATTCTGTTGTTCATGTTTAAAACATGTAACATTGCAAAAACCCCCCTGGCCTTTGTTCTTTTCCAGGTGTTGTCAGCTGCCTCAGCAGCAGGAGTTTCTGTAGCCTTTGGTGCCCCAATTGGTGGAGTCCTTTTCAGTCTGGAGGAGGTACGTCAGGAGATGAGACTGAAGGGATAAGTATTTTAAAAAATCTCTCTTAGTTTGAATAATCTCAGACTCCTTTAAGATGTGGCGTCTTTCTTAAGAAGGAAATTATTTTTCATATTATATTTCAAAGCCAAGAGTCCATTTACCAGCAAACTCCTAAAGATATTTTTTCTTTTTTTTGAATGAATGTCAGCTTTACTTTATTCTCAGTTACTTTTTTCTGGAGAAGGGCTGAGTCTGTTAATAATTACAGTTTACGTACAGGTAGAGACACAGCAGATTTTCAGTCTAGGAGTTTATTCTAAAATGAAAAGAAATAGGGCTCTTACTTTTCATTTTTGAAAGAGGCTTTAGAAAGTTATTGGACAGTTTTGTGAAGCAAGTTTGTAAACATTACTTAAAGTTTCAGACACTAAAAACAATTGAATATGATAATTATTAAAAGGGCAAATATATTATAAAACTTATCTCCAAGGCAACCAAATTCTCTTCTCCAATAAATGATTTATGTTAAATTAGTTTTAATTGTCATTTTAAAAATACGTAAGAATGTTATTTCTATCATTGGCATTTTTAAAGACAACTAAAACCCTAAAAATCTCTGAATTGAAAAGAAGGGAAAATATTCCTACATGTATAATTGTGTTACATTCATAGGGGATTTTGAAGAATTCCTTTGCTGCCAAGGAAATGCAGAAGAAAACTGTCTCAAAATTCAAATCAGGCTGTATGGGGCTTAAGAATGAAATTGCATGTTCTGTTTTGAGACCTTTTAATTAATTTTTTTTTGTTTAAATCATATTTCTTAAAAGTAGCAGATCTGTGAGAAACCTTTCAATGCAGGTTGAAAGGAGATGAAAATATTAGGAGAAAATCTTAGAGTGCAGCTAGTACAAGCTTTGGTTCTCCTGAAGGCTAAGAAGAGACACAAACAGAACAGCTTCTAAGCATAAATTGCAGTACATAATTTCCTAATAGTATTAAAACAGCAGTGGTTTCAACATTGCTGTAGTACTGACTTTAAATCTGATATGAGTTGTAGAGCTTTCTAAAAACATAGGATCTGCTGGAGTGCCAGTGCTCCAAGTGATAGGAATAATTTTTTAGCTTATACCACGTGAGCAGCAGTATTCTGACACATGCATAAACTTGTCTTTCCAGGTTTTTAATTGAATCACTGATAATTCTCATGTATTGTGTTTTGCAGGTCAGTTACTATTTCCCACTGAAAACTTTATGGAGATCGTTTTTTGCTGCTTTAGTAGCTGCATTTGTTTTAAGGTCCATCAATCCTTTTGGTAATAGCCGCCTAGTTCTTTTTTATGTGGAATATCACACTCCTTGGTACCTTTTTGAACTGCTTCCTTTTATTCTTCTGGGAGTATTTGGTGGGCTCTGGGGAGCATTTTTCATCCGAGCAAATATTGCATGGTGTCGTCGACGCAAATCTACAAAATTTGGGAAGTATCCTGTCCTGGAGGTCATTATTGTTGCAGCAATAACAGCTGTCATTGCGTTTCCTAATCCATATACAAGGCTAAACACCAGTGAGCTTATTAAGGAGCTCTTCACAGACTGTGGGCCACTAGAATCCTCCTCTCTCTGTGACTACAGAAATGATATGAATGCAAGCAAAATAGTAGACGATATTCCTGACCGTCCAGCAGGCACTGGAGTCTATTCAGCTATATGGCAGTTGTGTTTAGCACTCATATTTAAAATAATCATGACAGTCTTCACCTTTGGTATCAAGGTAAGTGTGAATGCAGTAGCTGTGTCATTTGCTTATAATCATTTAATTATAGCCTTTCTTATTTTCCATCTCTCAAAGCTACCAGCTTTGTTTATTTTTTTCCATGTTATTTCTTTTTAAAAATGGCCTTTTTACTTTTGGTTAATAAGCAAGTCTTGTAGCAAACAGTATTAACTTTAATTAAATTCAGAATAGCCCTTCTTTCAGCTGAATAGAAACGTGCTAAATGCAATAGGGAGCAGTAACTGTGTGGATGGATGCCTGTTTGTGTGGGCCTGACTCAGCAGTAAGGGATGATTCTAAAATTTCCAAGAGCAAAGTTCGAGCATAACCACTCAGGTTCCCTAGTCCTGTTACTTGGAACAAGAATAGACTGTACCCCTTACACTACTCGTTCGTGGTAGTTCTTATATCCACTCTCCTCATTCTTCACATAAATGTAATTACTACAGATGTTAAAGGGAGACAACGATGATTTTTTTGCTGTATTTTCCAGTATTGCATGTCATGACGAGAAAGTGGGCTTTGTTCATGTGACTGTAATGGGAATTTCTTCTCCATTACAAGCAGTGTAATTTTTGTTTTCCCCAGTTGTTTCATAGATCTGTCCTGGAGGTGGCTTCAGCTTCTCCCCAGTCTGTGACTGTTTTGTGAATGATGATGTATAACTGTCATGCCTTCATCATTTTCTGTCTTGTCAGGTTCCCTTCATAGTTTTTTGCAACTACATCATTATCAAACATGTCTTAATGCAAACTTACTGTAGAGTATTCACTAAGCAAGATTTATGTTTGAATTTGCCTTAACTTTTCTGTTTAAGTTGCTGTTCCATCTAACAGCATGCATAAGAAAGCACTTCCTTTCTGTGAGGGTGTTTGATCATTGGAATATGTTTTGCAGAGATCATCCTTGGAAATACTCATACCTTGACTGGTTGCAAGCCTGGGCAGCCTGCTGTAGGTGACCCTGCTTGAGCAGGGGTAGATAATCTGGGGCAGTCACGTTCAACTATTCTGTAACTGATAGGAACACAACATCATGTTGTGTTTCTTATGTTTCAGTATGTTAGAAGATGTTGCAGGTTGTTACTTGAAGTTATGTTCTGTGTGTTGGTTGATGGTAGGAGGAATCCATAGTGTGTATTTTATATGCTAGTCTTCCTTAGGCCCATAATTTGGACAGTGTTCTGTGATGTGACCACTTCAATCTGTTGTTTAGTTTTGTATTCACTTTCTGTGTTTCATTTATATCTAGCACATTGTTTTACCATTCATGTATTCATGTGTATCTGGCTCTTTCGCATGGGGTTGTCACCACAGGGTCACACTGCATGTTAGAATTCACTAGTTTACAGAAGGGGAGAGCTTATACTTCATTTGGATTGGGTTGGTTTTCTCAGAACTTCAGTATGGTGGAAATATTTTTGTGAAGTTGTAAGAATATATTTATTACTTTGCCAATAGGCAAGGAGGCACGTTGCTGTCATTGATGGAATTGTGCTACATTAATTTCTTGGAAGCTTTGAAGAATATGGTTGGTTAGAATGTCAGCCAGGATCTGGAAAAGAGGATGTTACTTTAATTATTTTATTTGCACTTTAAGCTTTATCTCTATAAAAGAAGCAAATTCAAAATAGAAAAAGATAAAAGAAATAATATTACATTGTCATTTAAATAATTATAAACGATCCTCTGGGCTCTCCAGGTCTGTTCCTGGAGCTGTAGCCATCTGCAAACACACATCTTCCCCACAGGAACTGTTTTCCTGTGAGGTGAGCAAAGCTACCCAGCTGCTGCCAGTGGGGCAAAGTGATTCCTGCTGCTATTACTGCTGTGGACCTGCATTATTAGGAGGCTGATATGGCAGGGGTTTGGCCTTTTTTGGTTTGGTTTTTTCTTTCAGGCTTTTGTACCTATACTGTACTGCTTATTATCAGTAGACTTGTTACTGTGTCTAAATGCTGATCAACAGATGCGAGGGAGTTACAGTTTTGCCTCAGAACGTGACTGGTACGCAGCTGCACTACCAAAGAAGTGGAAAGTTGTACCCATATCCTAATCCTTGCTTGTTCCAAAGATGACACATGAGACACAGGACAAATCTTTTCGTCTGTAGTGTAATCTGAGCTTGCTCAAAAGGGAGCCCTGGAGAAGAAAGCTGAGAAGAGGAAAAACTTACCTGTTTTTCCGTGCTGCTTCTCTGAGAAGATTCCTCTCCACTTTGTGGTTTGTGATTCAGCAGCTTATGCAAACAAATGGGACTGTAAAATCATAATTACAGTTAGACTTGTAACCAATATCCACCTATGATGGAAAGAAGAGAAGCAACTAGTGAATTAAAGCATTACATTATTGAAGGACCAGAAACAATTTGACTGCAATTTCCACGTGGAGACTGAATTTCTGTGGCATGCTACTGTAGCATAATAGGATCTGAGGCAGTTTCAAAGATTTATTTAGTTCCTTTTATATTGGAAATAGAGGATTTTTCAGGATACTGTTGTACTGTTCACCAAGAAAGAGTTTCACTCAGGAAAAAAATTTGATGTTAACAGTTAGAAAGGGGCTTAGATGCATAATTAATTGCGGGAAATAACAGTAGTGGTATAAACGCACAATTTGAATACTAGACTAAAATGATAGCATTGAGTATTACCTCTATCAACACTGAAATAGTAGGTAATTCAGTATGGGAATGAAGGATTATTAAACATTTTCTCAAAATCCATGCTGCTGGCTTACTAACACAAAGTTTGCTATGTTTGTTTTTCCTTGGTTTTTTGGTTAGAAATCAACTTTGCAACCATAAATAAAGATAAAATATAAGAGTAAAAATAATTATAAACTATGTTTGCTTTTCCTTGGTTTGGTGGTTAGAAATCATCTTTGCAACAATAAATACAGACAAAAATACAATAATACTAACAACAACAACAAAAATTTTGAAATACATTTCTACACCAGCTATTGAGTACCACAGCAAAAATCTATAGTTTAGAATTGCACAATACATAAATTTCACAGCTGTACAGTACAAGAAAAATTACATGATGTATCCTGTTACACCAGGAATGCAATTTTTAATGATGTTATTTCAGCAAGATGGGTTGAGGTGCATTTAGACAAAATTAAAAATTCTACTCCTTATTTGTAGTCACATGTGTAACTCAGTCACTGTATAAAATATTTTGATGTTAACAACTGCTGTGAGCAGAAGCAGCAGGTATTTACAGTTTAATGAGACATTTAGGTACCAGTATGTTTTTTGGAACAATTAGTTTCATAAGGAGAAGAAAAGATACACAACAGTTACTTTATATGAAACTGCTGATAAAAGCAAGTTTTCAATAGTATTTTACTAAGCCATGGTTGTGTGACAAGGCTTTAGGTAGTAGCAGAAAAACATTTTCAGTAACTATAATGACAGTAGGAGCTTCTTTATTTTTTTTAACCTATTGTGTTAGCTACTTTTTGCAGTGGGGATTATCTTGCCTTTTTCTCTCTTAGTGTGCTTAGCATTCTATATACACTCATTTGGATAGGAAACGGCAATGATAGTACAAAGCCTCTTTTAAAAATCACCTGTTCATTTAGCCGTCTGATTTATAGCAGTGTCAGGAAGCAGTTTGGGAAGGCAGTCCTGTTTAGTAAGTGAATGTTGACTCTGAGGAATACGAAGGAATAAGGGAGACAGGAAATCGTAAGGAGCACTTTTCAGTATGAGTAGCACAGCTCACACTGGACATGCACATGGGTAGGAATTGTGCTGTTGGCACTGCGTCTGGTTCGTGGTCCTGTATTGATGGTAGATTTTGTCTTAAGTACAGTAAGATATAAACAAACATGCTCATAAAATGGTTTCTGCTGATCAGGTCAATCAGAGACATCAATAGCATTCTGTAAAGTTCTGCTAACCTTCCAAGGTCACTTTACGTGGTTTTAAGCTGACAGTTTGAGCATTTGCATCTCTTTGCGGGGGGGGGGAGGGAATCACTTATTAAGCAATGTGTCAAGTATGTTCCCAGCAGCATGACAACAGTTCTGTTTTTGTTGCAGGTTCCATCTGGGTTGTTCATACCTAGTATGGCAATTGGAGCAATAGCAGGAAGGATTGTAGGAATTGCAGTGGAGCAGCTGGCTTACTACCATCATGACTGGTTCATTTTCAAGGAGTGGTGTGAAGTTGGAGCTGACTGTATTACACCTGGTCTTTATGCCATGGTTGGTGCTGCTGCATGCTTAGGTAAATAAAATACAACAAATAAGTATCTGATTTCTTCATATATCAAAATAATTATTAAAAATTAAAAGAAGATACAAACTTGTGCAATTTTGGAACACCTGTTTAATATGGACCTCCCTCCAGAATAATACATTCACGTCTCTGCACAAGACCCTTAGATCCTTGTGATCTGAACAATAATGTGAAATCTAAATTGATGAGAAATAGAAAAATTGAAGTAGTAGTGATTGCTTTCTCTTTTTGGTATCAAGAGATATCATTACTACATTGGTCAGAAAATTCAGTTCCTTGAAATGTATGAAGTAGAGCATTTGCAGTGTCAAGTACAGTTAAAATTATTAGAAGGAAATGGTGTGATCAGTTGCCACACCTACATGGATTGCAAAAATGGTTCTTGAAATTCAAACAAAACTTCTAGAAGTGTGTAAGGTGTTTTTAACAAATCTAATTGTTGAAAATCAACTTCGTGGAAAGAGGCTTAAGTTGGGCACCTAAACTTGTCCTCACTTATAACTTGCAGTGGCCTTAGAAATTAAACTTAAAAGCTGTTAGTACAGGTTCTGCAAAAAGGAGACCTTTTCTTTAAGGAAAAGTGCATTTGGGCAATCAAACTAGTCATACAAATTTAGGTTTTGGAGAGGTTGTTCTGGTTTTTAATAGTTCAAATTGAATCACTCTTGAATGCATTGAAAGACAGTTAATATTCTTTTATTGAATGAAGATACAGCATCAGAAACCTTAGCAGAAAAAAAACGTTTTAAATAGTAAGAAAAGAGAAATATAATCCCTGTCTTCTGTTATCCAAGAAAGAGATTTCTTTTCATCAGCTCATAATTCTCTTCAGCTTTTATGATTAGCCAACAGCATTAAATTCCTAATCCTTTGGACAACATAGCTCTTGATTTGCTACCTATGACGTCTTTGTATTAGTTCCATTCTTTTTTCAAATTCTTATCTTGCTGGATTTCCTTGCATTTCACAGTACTCTCCATACCATGATGTGGTATGGAGATATACACAGTTTTATTCTTAACTTACATTTATAACTGCACATATTTTTCAATTCCCTTTATTACCTCCCTTTCTATGAATTTGCCCTAAAACTCTTTTTCACTTCTAGAAGTTTTGTGTTAATTTTCTCTGTCTTCTTCTGTAGGTATTATGCAGAAGGGTGTTTGTCAGATGACCTTTCATGTCAATCATGTTTGTAGTTCTCAACAGGAAGGCAGGAAATTCTAAAATCATTATTATCTGATACTCGAATATTACTGGCTACCATTTTCCTTGCAGGTGGTGTGACAAGGATGACTGTGTCCCTGGTAGTTATTGTCTTTGAGCTAACAGGAGGGCTGGAATATATTGTGCCCCTAATGGCTGCAGTCATGACCAGTAAGTGGGTAGGAGATGCCTTTGGTAGGGAAGGCATCTATGAAGCACACATCCGACTGAATGGATATCCTTTCTTGGATGCAAAGGAAGAATT
Organism: Machaerirhynchus nigripectus; assembly: GCA_013397975.1. Lineage (NCBI taxonomy): Eukaryota > Metazoa > Chordata > Aves > Passeriformes > Dicruridae > Machaerirhynchus > Machaerirhynchus nigripectus. The sequence goes on from VZRQ01002121.1 coordinate 635,842, forward strand.
CACTCACACAACACTGGCTGCTGATGTGATGAGACCTCGGAGAAGCGACCCACCTTTAGCAGTTCTGACGCAGGATAATATGACTGTCGAAGACATAGAAAACTTGATCAACGAAACCAGCTATAATGGTTTTCCTGTTATTATGTCAAAAGAATCACAGAGACTAGTGGGCTTTGCTCTAAGAAGAGATTTAACTATTGCAATAGGTAATTAACTTTCAGTATTGCATTATTATATATGCCAATTTAAATTGTTTTACATTATTTTATATTTAAAATAGAATTTACTCTGTATGTTTCTAGACTCCAGGTTAAGTATGTGATAATATATCTTCAGTAGCAGGCTCTGAAATGAAGAAAATGCTCATCTCTTTGTTATAAAAACAAAAGTTGTCATAAGTAGGTCAAAACATTATCTAATCTGGTATTTTTTAGTTTTGTGAGGCTTTTGATAGTCTCTCATTTCCTCAAGTAATGCTATACTAACACTGTTCTTCAAAATTGAGTAATTCCCATTTTAAACCAGCAGTGTTCTGTGAGAATTACTGTCCAAGTAATTTTTAAATGTATATCCTATTTCTTTTTGACAGTGTGTTATTTACTTTCATTAGAACCAGGTTGTATTATGGAGAGATAAGTGCAATATTAATTATTTTAGGCTTATGTTTTTCAATCTGTTTGTGTAATGAGAAACCTGTCCCTGGGCACATGAGCACGCAAGCTCTGTTTGGGCCGTCTCTTTCTGGGTATTAGTGCTTATGTGGTACTTGTGTCAATGCTTTGTGCCCTGGAAAGAAAAATTCTGTGGATTTTGAGGCTACTATCGTAACCAAAGGAAGAAACACATTGTTATGTAAGAAAATGTTACAAAACTGTAACATTTAGTGCATGAAATAAGTGATGGAAATTGCATCTTAAACTGCTGGGGTTTTTTGATACATATCTCTTAAACAAAGACACTTGAGAAAGGGACAGAAGTCTCCTGAAACTCTTTTAAAACATGTTTTGTGAATGTAACACTGTTTACTTCAGTCGGATTTTTGCCTGTGGTCTTACTACTGTGTACATTATGGTATTACATTATGTAGGATGTATATGAATGTCCAAAAACTTGGAAATCGTTACTGACACTGCACTGGTTTAAGTTTGCATTTACTTGAGTAAATGAGGGAATAGCAGAACAGTCTTCTTAGAATACAGTGTCACAGGTAAAACTCATTTCAGCTGCTGACGTGATACAGTGAAAGTTGCTTAGTCTCAGATTGTGTCTGGCTTAAGAGTCACTGTGCCCTGGCAGCCAGAAAGGCCAACTGTGTCCTGTGGGGCATCAGGCACAGCATCGCCAGCTGTGGGCGGAGGGGATTGTCCTGCTCTGCTCTGCACTGGGGCGGCCTCACCTCCAGTCCTGTGGGCACTTTTGGGTGCCGGATTATCAGAGGGTTAGAAAGCCATTAAAGATCATATAAAGGAGGGCCACAAAGATGGTGAAGGACCTTGAAGGGAAGCTGTAGGAGGAACAAATGAGGTCACTTGGTCTGTTCAGCCTGGAGAAGAGAAGACTGAGCAGAGACCTCATTGCAGTTAGAACTGCCTTGTGAGGGGAAGATGGGGGGTAGGGACGGATCTCTTCTCTGTGGTGACCAGTGACAAGACCTGAGGGAATGGCCTGAAGGTGTGCTGAGGGAGGTTTAGGTTGGATATTAAGAAAAGGTTCAGGGAGCTGTCAATTGAGACTGGCTTTTCCCTGGCTGTTTCTTCAGGAGCTGGGTACGTGCTTCCTGCACGTTTTTTTTTTAGCCTTTCCACCTCTTCATAGTAAATAAAAGTTACTTACTGGAGTGAGAAAATTAGTTGAATAATGACTAAAGCTGAATGGTAGATGGCTTTTGTGATTTCTGCACAACCACTTCCTGGGGATAAAGCAGTGGCTATGGAAACATACCGTGAGAGTCTGGTAGTTTTGATTAAGCTGTATGTCTGCAACTAACATCTTACTCCAAGAATGTAAATTCTTCCTCCTCTGCTGTTTTCCCCCCTTCCCTGTCTCTCTTAAAGAAAGTGCTAGAAAGAAGCAGGAAGGGATTGTTGGCAGTTCCAGGGTATGTTTTGCCCAGCATACCCCATCGCTTCCAGCAGAAAGCCCTCGACCTTTGAAGCTCAGAAGCATACTTGATATGAGCCCTTTCACCGTGACAGACCACACACCAATGGAAATAGTGGTGGATATTTTCCGGAAGCTGGGTCTGAGGCAGTGCCTTGTAACACACAACGGGTGAGTAAAGTGACAGCAGTGCTGTGCGTTTTGTTAGATACAGTAATTTTCACTTCCAGGATCAGAGTATTTGAACCAGGATATACACCAGGATCATGGTATTTAAGCCTGTAAGTGTGGTATTGCAACTGAGGACCCCAGCTGTTCATTAAGAACGTGCTGTGCTGTAGCACCTCTCTGAAATTCTTACTCCTTCCTTGTATTCCAAGTAAGCAGACAGATTATTTCAGTCATTTTATGATGTTTTTTTTTGTTAAAAATTAGCTGCAGTTCAGCAAGTTTGATCTGTGCAACTTGCTTGTAGAGGAGACACAACTTGTCTCGCAGAAATTTAGGCTTGTGCACTGCACAGTTCAAAGGCCTGTATTTCCTTGTTCCTATCTATGTTCTGGCAACATGCAATGTATCAGCAGTTACTGAGCATCTACAAATATTGGGTTCATAAAGAGTAAAGGAGAAAATGATCCAGTCAGTATCTCTTTTTCTGGAGTCTAGTGATGGCATTTACCACCAAGCTTTTGTTTTCTGGAATACTAACAACTAAACTGCTGCTAGTTCTGGAACTTCAAGCTGCAACTTTTGTTTCTACAATTCAAAATATTTCAGGAAAGTAGTTTTAAGATTTAGAATGTTTGTAAATGAGACTGTTGAGAGTTGTCCTGTGATTATCTATTAAATAAATCATCCCCAGGCATGGAAACTAAATGTTCATTGTAATTGCCTCTTATCTAAACTGCTCCTTGTTTTTTTACATGATCTTTTTCTGTGTGGCTGTTCCTTTAACATTCTGCTTTCCTTGCATTAAACACTTGACATGCAACATCGCAGCTCCTACCATAGTATCTTGCTTTCCCTTTCGTATGTCTTTTAAGGCACCTGGGGAGTGAAATGTTGTCTGCTCATGCACATGTTTAGGATTGATCAATGTCCGTGGGACAAGAAATCTGAAATGACTGGGACTTTCTTAGTTTTTCTGTGGGCAGAAGGACTGCTGCCATACATGGTGAATGTTTAAATATTGCATTGGTTTCCAAATTGGGGTTTTTTCCAGATGTATTTTAAAACAAATTTGTTTCAAATGTTTTCCTGCCCTTCTTTTTTTTTTCCTTCTTCAATGCATCTCTGTATGGAATGGCAAATAGTGTTTCCAGAAGCCTTTCTCTGGTAGGGAAAGGCCATAATGATCTGATACCTAAGAAGAAAATGGGCATTCTTGTTTTGGGGAGGGAAATTGGAATCAATAGAACTGAAAAATATTTACTGTGATAATTTTTTTCATAGTTTCTGTTGTCGTTTAGTGCTCAAACGTTGACGTTGATGCTAAAATCTTCTCTAAAGAAAGCTTGATCGTGCAAAGCTATGTAAAGCTCTACTATAAATCTTTAGCTATTTTATGATAAAGTAGCAAGAATGGCTACTATGGATGGCTTTAATTTTTAGTTTATCTTACTTCAGTTTACAAATTTGTGACATTCCACGAGCACACTGTCCATTACAAGAAGTGCAGATCATAACTACTAGTACTAGTGGTATTTAGCCATGGCATATAGCCTTGTGGCCATCAAGGACTACTTTATATTTTGGCTGGCAAATGTCCTGCAAACTGAATATACCTGTTTAAAGACTCATGTCAATATACTGGTTCCAATCCAGATTGGATTGTGCAAAAATTGGTGCAGATGACAGAGAGAAGACTGAGCTTCACTCCTCCTAATTTGTACCAGAATATCCATTTCAGGGAGCTGCTCTTTATTTGTCCTGTCAAGAACGAGAAATTTGTCTGAATTTGTCTGTTTCTAAGTACACCAGATAGCCCAGCTCTGTAGGGCAGCATGCTATGACATTACAGTTACTACTTTGTTCATCTACTGTGGCTTGTTAAAATGTTAATAATCTCTAAGTGTGAGGAGAAATAACTATTAACAAAGGAAATACAAAGTAGATTTTAGTTTCAGTGCCTTTGAAGCCCAAAAATATGTGAATTTAGGGAGATGGGATAAATTTTGCTATCCTAATGTGTACCTGATACGAGAAACATACTACTCTGGGGTGGTCAAAGAGCCAGTTGTGTTCAGCATTTTGGGAGAAAAAGGAAAAAAGCAAAATGTGGGAAAGGGTACTGACTTTCAAATAGATTTTCATTTAATTATCTCATTGGCTTTCCTGCAACCATTCTTTTTCTTTCTTTTTCTTTCTTTTTCTTTCTTTTTCTTTCTTTTTCTTTGTTTTTTTTTTTTTCTTTTTTTTAGTTTGCTCTAATCCCTTTTCATTATGATTAGAACTTTTTTTTAATTTGATTTCATACACAGTTATTAGCATAACATAATCTGTTGCAGGATTGTCTTGGGGATCATCACAAAGAAGAACATATTAGAGCATCTCGAGCAACTAAAGCAGCACGTCGAACCCTTGGTGATTAGATATATCAGATCTCATAATTAGACACATTAGAAGTCAGGAAGCATGAAACTTGTGAACTGTTCAGGGCTTTTACGACATCGGCTGAACAATGAAATCTTCTTATGCTCAAAATTTGTATTAAACCATAAAACAACATGTGCAAAATCCTTTTGTAGAAATGAAGCTGTAAATGTGAACATACTGTTAGTCACAAAATTAAAGGAAAGTAAACAGTAAACTTTCTGATACTTGTGGTGTTGAGATCACGTAGATCCAGCTGGTTGATCTCTTGAATTTCCCAGGTGGGAAGGCACACAGCTAGGAATACTTTTTCCCTGCCTAATGCAAATTAAGATTTTCATATATGCCAGTTTCTTTTTCTGATTTGGACGGCTTTAAATAGCTGTTAAATAGCAAAGTATCACATCTTTTGAGAAGCAAAGACAAGCGTGTTTTAATTGCATCATTAGATCTTCCCGTTAATCCCCCTTTATCAACATGATTTAAAAAAATATTCTTATTTTTTAGTAAAGTCCTGTGATTTTATGTAAAGTCCTGTGATTCTGCCACTGTTACCTACAGCAGTTACTCCTTTACAAAATGTGCAGTAATACCCTAGGCCACCAAGTGGCCTGCTACTGTGTTGACTGTTGACTTCAGAATCTAGATATGGTTTTAACCATGATGTTGTGAACTAACCCCTTAGATAGGTGGTAGACTTTGTGTTAATTTGGACATGGGTTGCTAGTTACGTGTCTACTAAACATACCCACCATGTTTAGCTGCATATGTGCAAAACATGCTAATTATGTTCTCATTTTATGCTAATATTTCACAAGTATTTCATGCGTCCTTTAATAAGACAAATTTAAATGTACTAACCAGAATAACAAGGGCAGCAGCTCATTCATTCTGCTCTTTGCTTCTCTTGTGATATTATCCTTTTGGACAGTCTCACTCTATTTGATATTTTGCAGTTATAGTTTTAAAAGACCCTGTCATAAGAGCACAGTATCTAAATTGGAAAATGAAAATTTTCTTTTATTAGTCACAGGTTATTTTTTTCTAAAGCCATGAACTCCAAAAACTAATGAACTGTTGTTTATTATACAGAAGTTTCATGGCTGGTACAGTGTGCTCCTATGAATACATTCAATCTGAGCCAGTGTGTCAGACTGGAAGGATCCTTCTGGTTTCAAAAAGGAGGGAAGGGGAGTTTGATTTGCTTGATTTGGGGCCATCAAGCGGTACGTGACTTTTGATGGCTAGGTTGGAACATGCCTCCCTTATGAAATGGGATCAGTATCACTTCTTTTTCATATCTCTCTTTTCTTTGTCCCTCTTTGTTACTTTTTTGTTGGCATATGCTAATCAAAATTTGATTTTTGTAGAAACAAAAAGTTAAATAAAAATTGTAATGGGCTCTACTTGTATGACTTGTATTTCATTAAAATGGACTACAGCTGTCAGAGACCATCTGATACAGTGTCTCAGCATTGCTGTGTTTTATCAAACTGGTGGTTCCTCAACATTTTGATAAATAAAATATTTCTGTTTAAATAAGAAAATCAGGCTGTTTACTTTTGCTCTATTCCTGTCAACAAAAAGGACTTGGCTACAGATTTGTTGCACTTCACAATTTTCCTACTTGGATTAATATTAATCTTCCATTTATCCTTTTCAGGCGCCTCCTTGGCATTATAACAAAAAAAGATATCCTCCGTCATATGGCCCAGACGGCAAACCAAGACCCCGCCTCCATAATGTTCAACTGAAACCCATAGCTGAGGAGAGAGAGGAAACAGAAGAGGAGGTTCATTTGTTGAATAGCACAACACTTTAGTCTGGGGAAAACTTCTAAAATCAGAGACGAGAGCTGGGTTTTTATATAACAGTGCTGCTGGCAATCAGGAGTCAGTCTGGGGAAGCATGTGGCGAGGAGGAAGGCTGATGGGAGTGTGGGAAGGGAGAGCTGCTGTCCTGCACTGGATGCGTCCCGAGACATCAGGTCTGCCATGATAGTGCAGTGGGTGAGCCGTGCAAAGTGGTGCCATTCTCCAGCCCAGCCTGGTACTTCAGCATTGAAGAGATGTGTTATTAATCCCTGTTTCTGGAGGGATCGTTCTGAATTGAGCCATCTTGTGGAGACTGAAAGGTCTTGCCCTTCTTACCATTGAAAACTGTTGTGTTAACTCATGAAACGTATTAACTATTCCTCGTCACCTTTCTACATTCCAGAAGAGCTTTATTTCTCTCTCTCCTGAGCCGTAACAAAGCCTCTTTAAAATTGGTGTGCCCTTTTGAAGCAGTTGTTTCTCATATTGAGATGTACTGTGAGTTACTGAGATGTGATCACAAGAAGGGAGGTTTTTCTTGTGCCATTAAATGTGTAAGTTCGTACATCATGAAATGCTTGGGGCAGTGCAGATCCACTGCAACAAAACCAGATTGAACAGGTAATACTTTGCAAGAACCATGCAAGACTTCTTTCAATCTGTGTGCTGTCATGATATGAGAAAACTAAAACCAGATGAAACCAGTATTTAAAAGGAAAAATACTGGTTTTGCTGCAGAAAATATCAATAACGTGACCTGGTCTTATGCAATTTTTGTATTATTGAAAACACTATGATATATACCAATGTTGTGCAGTATAAGGAAAAATACTGCTATTCTACTAGTTTAAGAGCTGGAACAATTCTGTATACGTGTATCTGGTAAAAAATGCATGCTACAACACTGGAGATCTTTTTCCCCCCTGTAAAATTTGAGAATGGTCATTTTTATTTTTTCTTCTCCACAAAAGACGTTCCACTGCTGACATGGTAGGAAGAAATGTAACTCATAATTTGCACTAAATGTATATTATTTTTCTTGAAGTTTTACCATTCTTTATTTATATTTGTATGGATTAAAAAATCTATTAATAATTATATCAGTTAATATCTCACATAACTAATTACCTTTTTAATGTGATTTTTTAGAATAATTCATAATCCTCTGTAAGTAATGGAGGATTAGCAAATGTTTACAACTAGATGAAGGGTTTCAAGAAAATGGCTTCTTTATGATCCAACATACATACAAGATCATTTTCAAAGAGAACTTTCACTGCCGTTACCTTGGATTTCCTTTTTTCTTTACTAGCAGATAACTGGAACAGTAATAGTAAGGTTTTACTAAAAAAAACAAAAAAAACCCAAACCTGCAGGGTTTTAAAAGTAATAGGAGAAAGCAACTATTAGATTGCTTTTGACTCCTTTTTTCTTTTCTCCCAAGTATATAGAGGTGTAAATTATATGTAGTTGCACCTGAACAGCAGGGCAGAATTGAATCCAGTACTTGAAACTTGGGCAGGACTTTAAAATTCAGCAGCAACACACACACACACTTGGAGGTGAACTAACAGATCCCTAACTTCTTTACAATACATTGTTTTGTTTCCTATTCATTTTATCGGACCACCACCAGAACTGCATGCAGAGGAAAAATGACAATATGCTATAAGCCTAAATGAGGGAGGAAAAAAATTAAGAAATCTGGCTGACAAAAATCATGTTTTGTAATATGGGGATGGATGAAATTTCTTTCTTTTAACAATTATGCTCACAAGACTGCAAAAATGGCAAGAATATAAACACTAAAAGGCTAACAAAATAATCTTAAATATCTCTAAGGCATTCATCACAGTTACCTCAAACATCTTTATTCACCAAGTACGCAGTATGATTTTATCTGAAGTACAATAACACAATGAACCAAAATTCTGGCACTGTTGGTGAGCTGCACAAAAATGGCTGTGCTTAAGTAAGTGCACTGTTGAGTTTTCTTAGTAAAAAATTGCCATCTACATTTTATTATCTCATCTCTAGCAGCAACTGGAACCAGTAGAAAGTGAAATGTGCTGGGGGATCACAGGGATCAGGCCCTCTATTAAAAAAAAGTTTTGGAAATTAAACAGGGACTTGGACTACGTAAAAATGGGAGCATGGCAACAACCAGCTGTACTCTTCCAGGTGAAGTCAGGGCTAGTGGTTAAAAATTTGCTGTGTTACAATGCATAAGGCTGAAGAAGAGGAAGCTTCACAAAGAGTAGGATTTGGCCCATTTACAGACAGCAGCTCTGGAAGTTGTCTGTGACACTGATTTCTGTTGTCTGATTTTTTTTTCTACAGCAGAATAATATAAACTCACTACACATAAAAAAAATCACTTTAAATTAGTTTGAAATCTCTGCCATGTCTGATGTTACTGTAAAACACTGCTGTGTGTACTGTATTAACTTGCACCTAATTCTACAGACTGTGCTGTCTGAATTAAAATACAGTTCACACTCCTGCTGTGTTTCATTTCTGTGTGGATCCTGAGTGCTGCACATAAATTATGCATCTCTGTTTACTCTTAACCTGCTAAGCTTTCCCTGCTGACATTTAAAATGTCTTCTGGTAAACATACAGTAGAGGTTCTGGTAATGAATTATGTGTGCCTGTGCTGTGCAACAAAAAATTTCTAACGTGAAACTTGCAGCGCCTTACTCAAGTTACTAATTTAAAAAAAAAAAAAAAGGTGGTGGATGGGAGGGGGAAGTGTCAGCATTTTTTTATTTTTTAAATCATTCAGATACTGGTTCATGAAGAATGCATTCTTTGTTAATCTGTGATGTTGCCTAGAGCTGTATTTAATATTGATCTTAATGTTTTTATTTATAATAGTGTGGTAGAACTGCATATCATTACAGTAAAAATTCTCATTACTGTGATGATTTAATCAAGCATTAAAAACTTCTGTATGACTATTTATTGTTGTCATGTTTTCTCATTGTTTTCATAAGGAACATTTGTATTGATTTTTGCATTTATTTTCCCTGAGAGAGAATTAACAGCTAGGAATTTTACATACAAAACTAGTAAAAAGATTTAACAAAATGAATGGAGTTTAGGAGATGTAGTATTTGCATTGCTTAGCATTTGGCTACAAAGCAGTAGCCAAATCAACCCCGTCAACTAGATCAGCCTTAGGTGGGGTATTTTTCCAAAATAAAGTTAAGATTTTAATTATAGAATAGTTGGCTTTCTGATTTAAAATAGTTAAAAGTGGATGATCTTTCAGTTTTCTAAAAGCCATCTGTTGATGATGTACACTTCATAGAATGGCCTGGGTTGGAAGGGACCGTAAAGATCATCCCATTCCAACCCTTCTGCCATGGGCAGGGAGACCTTCCACTAGACCAGGGCCCTCATAGCCCCATCCATTGAACTCATTGAGGGATGGGGCATGCACCTCCCCTCAGGGCAACCCATTACAGTGTTTCACCTCTCATAATAAAAAATGTCTTCCCCCTCTCTAGTCTGAATCTACTCTTTAGTTAAAACCATTACTCCTTGTCCTGGTGCAGCAGTCCCTGCTAAAAAGTCTGTCCCAGTTTAATGAGACATAGCACATCACTCATGCTGCAGCTGATGTAACAGATTCCCTTCTCCCTCAGGTCCTCATTTTTGCAGAGCTAAGTTCATATTTAAGTAACAGTTCAAAAGTTGAATTTTTAAGGTCCCCTCCAACTCAAACCTTCCCATGATTCTACTTTTTCAGTACTTGTATTGAGTTACACGGCATTAATATAAAGGTCTCTGTACTTGAAACATAAAAAGGGGAGTAAGACAGAAAGTATCTCTTTTTTAGGTATAAAAACAAAATGCTAGGCCTATGAAAGAATGGCTGTATGTTTGTGCACGAATAAATGGGACATTTATATGCTGAGTGAAAGGGGGAAGTTGTTAATTTACAGAGGTAGCTGTGGGGTGTGATTACCTTGTGCATTTGAAACTCACGATACTTCTACAGCACTCTAACCTACATTGTACCTCTAAAGCTCCCTTCTACCATAAAGTAATAGGTAAGTCAATCCTTTGCTTTAAAAGGTAGGAATTACATTTGACCATGGTGCTAGTAGCTGATAATCCTTACCAGCAGTAATTAGTATTGCTGTCATTAGTACTGATGTGAATTGCTACAATGGAAGTCAAGTCACTCTGTGGTGGTAGGTCTGCTGAGTAAGAGCAAGTGTTATTTTCTATTGTTTCTGGACTGTTACTTTAATCAATTGCCTGAGAATAAACCTGCAAGTGCAATAACAAGACAGAACTGGGGGCTAATAACGTTGAAAACAATTAATTGGGACCTTGGGTTTGATTTTTAAATGTTTAAAACCGGAGATGGCTTCTTCTGATTATCAAGGTAGCAACTGCAGTGGAATTCCCAATTTCTCTTGTAATGGCAGTTAGCATTTCCCTCATCCCATTAGTTTCCTCCCACTTGAGCCAGCTCCAGCAATGTAGGAGCAGGGATAGTGTTTTGCCACAGAAGGGAATGCTTTACCTGAGGGGTGGGACACAGCTGGGAAAACACAGCACGGCAGAACCGTCACCCAGAGCAGGGACATGGGGCTCCGAAGCACACAGCGCAGGCGGGCGGTGACCGAGCCACAGCGGCCCGGCCCAGCCCAGTCACTGCCGCGGTGCCCGCAGGTGCTCCAAGCAATGCTGGGCAGCGGCCTGCCCTTCCCGTGCTTCCTTAGAGCACCAGCCCCGGCCCAGGTTTGGCGGCCGGGCCGGCAGGGCAGGGCCAGGCGGGGGTGTCGGTGCCGCAGCCCAGCCCGCGGGCAGCTCCGCCCCACAGCACCTCACCCCAGCCCCGCTCCCGGTCCCGCCGTGCGCAGCCAGCACCGGGAAGCAGCGCGTTCCTTAGAAAACCTTTACTGACCGCGGGGGACACCGCCACCGAGTACAAAAAGACCCACAAACACACACACACAACGACAAGCCCGGTCCCGGGCGCACAGGGCCGCCACCCCCCGCTGCAGCCCCCGTGCCCGGCTCAGGGTGCCAGCTGATCCAGGTTCTCCTCCCGCCGGTTGCCCAGGTGCAGCTCGATGATCTCGGCAAAGAGGTTCCTCTTCAGCAGGGTGTAAGCCAGGGGCAGCAGCTGGCCCACCGTCTTGTGGAAGTACTGCAGGAGAGAAGGGAAAACAACAACCACCCTCGGTTTCAGAGGCTTTGTTTATTCCGGGAGCAGCCCCGCCTCCTGGCTCTGCCCCATTCACACTGCTCCCCTTCAACCCCACCCAAAATGGCCGAGCACATCCTCATGCTGCACCTGTGACAGCCGCAGACAGCAGGCAGGGCTGCCGGAGCTGCCGCAGCGAGAGAGAGAAACTGAGTGTTAGCAGTGCAAGAGATGATGGTCACTACAGCATCCCAAGCTCTAGCCTGCAGGTGAAGTCCCCTATCCTGTAACAGTCCCCTGTCTCATCCCACCCTGCAGTTCAAGGGGATTACAGTGGTACTACTTAAAATAACCATTTAAGCACTTCAAATGTATAAACATTGGGGCACATTTAGCATTTGCAATCATTTTTGTACATGTAAATCCACTGTATCTCTCAAATGAAGGTTCTTTTCTAGGTCTTGGGCTACAGATAAAGTGTCACTGTTTCTCTGGCTCTGTAAGTGAAGGGACAGGAAGGCTCCAGTCAGAACTGGAAAACAGCTCCAGGTAGGAGCTCCAACACAGGCAGGGACCTAACTGCAGCATAACTTATGTGTGAAGCCACTGTTTCATCTGTTTACTAAGCTAGAAGATGAAGGTTTCTAATTCTAGAAAACAGCTGCAAAGTTACAGGTGTTTCAAGCTGCAGCGTAAGACAGACAAGACACATGACAGTACTGTAAACACAATTTTTCACTGCAGGACTTTGTCAGTGGTTAGTCTCGTGCTGAGAAGCACAAAGCATGGAAGATGAGTATTTGCCTCCACCAACTCAGAAAAATGGGGAAGAACCATTTCCTTCACTGCCCTTCCAGTTGTAGAAAGGATTTAAGCAACTGAAGCAGCCTAGTCTCCGAAAGAAGGGTTCTAAATGAGCAGGATATTAAAGGAAAATACCATACATTTTCAGATGTTGTATGGAACTTAAGAAAGCAGGGCATGAAATCTAAGAAACACGTGAGAAATTTAACAGTGCATGGCAAGAGCAGTCAGTTTTCGTTCACTTCAATGGCTAAGTATTTTAACCAGTGTTCAGCACACAGCTCTTTTGGGCCTACATTTAATACTGCAAGACTTACCTTTCCCACAATACTCTGGAGCACCACTTAACCAATACTAGTTTTGCTAGAAGCAGCTATTTTGCAGGGGTGTTTCTAGGACCATCCATTCATATTAGGTTGATGTTGAAACTTCTGTGTTATTTTCTAGCCATACTCTGATTACAGCCGTGACCTTTTTCATCAACAGGCCAGTGGCTAATACAGAACAAAAACCATTAGGTATAATTTTTAGGTGTAACTAAGTGCTATTAATTCAATCCCCTTGCTGATGATATTCACTGTTAGCAGAAAACTAGGGAAGAGACTCCACATGGGAGGTGCCCTGTGCAGCCACACGAGGCAGTACAGCCAGGCAGCTGGGCTGGGTTCACGTTCTTCCAGCTGGGTTTACTACAAACATCAGGCTGTTTCTTGATCTGGTTGAATATGGGTGCCTATACAAGTGGCTGGGGATGGGGGACTCCAGCTATTCAGTGCATTTGGATCAGACACTTTGCACTCTGCCTCTGGATTACAGGATTGGGCTTTCATACACACAATTTTAAATTCAATGTGGAATGATGCTGTGTGACTTTTTAACAGTCTTCATGAATTCAAAATATTCTTGTAGACCTCTATGATAGGGATATCCTATCATATGGATATCCTATCCTATCATATCCCTATCCTCAATGATAGGGATCTCTATCCTAGGGATAATTTATCTAGAGCAGAACAATTGCAGCCCATGTATAAAATAATGCATTATTTTGTGAAGTATGATTGCTGTAGTACTCACATGTGATCCATAGCAAAACAGGTCCATGCCCAGTTCGTACCCCATTCCATAGTCACATTCATCATTAGCAAACTGAACAAAGGTCAGCATTTCTTGAATGGGAGCAAAGGCCTTCACTCTCTCCTCATCTGTTGGAGCATCAACAATGGCCTTGCAAATTTTTTTAAGATTAGCTGCAAAAAACCAAAAGCAGATATTTAGATGTTTAAATGAAGAAATTTAATATTGCACAGAAGTATTCTGTGGTGGAACTACACCCACACATTTACATGTGTCACGCTTACATGTAAGATAAGTGGGCACACCCTGAACTGTTGGTGAACCTTCCCCATTTCCTTGGAAGCTCATTCTTGCCCCCTGCCCATCCCCTCCCAGTTCCTCATAGAGGGAGACAAGCACTTGTGTGGTGAAACTGCATCAAGGAACTCATTCTGGTTATGACGACACCAGGAGAAGAGGGTGGATAAATAATAAACCCACAAATCGCTGCATGTAGATCAGCTTTTTAGATCTACCTCCTGCATGGCTTTGCCAATACAAAAGAAAAGATCATCTAAACGATTACTTCAGGAATTATTTTCTCAGATTTAGCATGTTTTGTTGATTCTCATCTGGTTCCTTTAAATACAATACTTTGAGCTCAAGTGTGATGGTTAGGACTTCTACCTTTTACTCCCACCAAATTCTTTAAGTAGAAAATATGAATGCAGTTTAGGGTTTTTTACTTCAAAAGAGCAGAAGCATATAGTAAACAAGATGTTCACCATTTGTTTCAGGAAGTTCTCTGTATCCAACATCATTTTTGTCTACAGGGACAACTAGGCCTGCTCCATGAAATGCTTTGGTCACCACCTGAATAAAGAGACAGAAAATGGAACATAGCACCATAAGACAGTACTGTTATCTAAAAACAACTCAACTCATTAAACACTAACACCTGACTGCTGGTGGTCAAACTTAATATAGTGTCCTGGCTCCAGGACATCAACTTGCATTATTTCAAATTATATTGCAGTTGCTTTCAAGTACCAAAGTTTGAAATAACTGGAAACTCCGTTTCAGTCAAATTCTGATGTCTAGGAACCCTTGTAGTCACTTGTGTAGCACTTTTTGTACCACATTTGTTTAGTCCCCTCCTACCAAAATAATATCAAAATAATTTTTGATAGGTATGCAAAAAACCTGTTATTATTATCCATATCATTCTTAATGGTCCTGTTTCTAAGAGATCCAATCCAACTGTTTACAAGAATCTTCCATTTAAAGCAGCTTTTTCCATGTCCTCTATTTGTTTCAGTTTTTAGACTACTATGCTTACTGGGTTTTTTCTGTGATGGTTTGTTCTTTTTGTTTTGTTTTTAATTGAATGCCAAGCTATGATTTACAAGAGCAAAGCGTTTTTATTTAATCCCATTATTTGGGAACACACTTGTAGTAATCTTCCCTCTCCTCAAGTTTTATAGAGAGCTGATTACCACTCGAAATTCCTAAGTGAGGCATCCTCACTGACTAGAAGGATGAAAAAACACAAACAGGAAGTAAATGAAAGAAATTTAACAGAACTTAGGTCTCTCCAGTGGATGAGGAAAGTCATACTTTCTTATTTCTCTGTTTCATCTTCAGGGTTTTTTGTTCCAGAGAATAACCAAGTTCTTTTGCTGTTCTTGTTAGCTTTTCATCTATGTCTTTCAAAACAGCATTTTTCTTTTTATCAGCCACTTCCTTAAGTTTTTTTGACAAAAATAATCTGCAAACAGAAGAAACATGTAGAGAAAACAAAAAAAATTAATAGCCTTTTAAACATTACACCTCCAGATTTTACCAACGAAGATTAGCAGTGCTGAGTTTATTTATACAAAGATTTGAAAATGCAAATCTCTTAATAGGAGGAAGGAAAATAGTTTGGCACAGCTAGTACTCCGGCTTTTCTTATCTGTATCTGCTTTACAATCTAGTTTATGCAATCTGCAGGTGCTGAAGGTTTTCCCAGCCTCAGTAACTGTTCATCTTTCTATCTTAAGAGTTCAGTTTGCTGCTTCTGTGCCATATACACCATTTGTCATCCAAGTCATGCACACAAATACATATTTATGAGCTTCCCCAAGATACTTTCAAAACAAATGTCCTCATTTAACTCTGTACTGCACAAGGGTTCTTTTGCAGAAGCCTTTCTTCAGTCTGCTTTCACTGACTGACACGTGTCTGTCCTTAGAGAGCTTTCTATTTTTAACCGGCAGGGATGAGATCAGTTGTTTACATTCCTGATGCAGGAACACATAAAGCTCCATGAATCAGATTGAACTACATATCCATGTAAGTGTTACCCTGCCACAGGTCAGAAGTGGTGCTTCTTGTAGATATTAATTATATACAAAAATAATGCATTCTTATGTAGGCAAGAACAAGAGACAGATGCTACTCATCTACTACTATACTCAGATTTCCTTCACCACTGTTTGAGGTGCCCTTTCTCTACTTGCAAAGTATTTTAACACTCCCAATGGGTATTTTTTCCAATTTAGAGCCTGTCACTGCCAATGTATTTAAAGAACGACATAATTAACACTTACCTATTTTACTTCTGAAAGGAAAGCACTGTCAGAAAGCCTATGAAGGCTTTCGAGTGAATCTTAAAACTTGCCAGCAGGGGCAGAAAATAAGTGAGGGTTTCTTAAGAAAGACACACAAGAAGTTAGCTTCATTATTCCACATCCCACCTGCCAATTAACAATTTCTCTCTATTCTGTTCTTTATAAATAAAAGTAAATGTGAACCTTACTTGACTGCAGCAAAGACATTATCACCAACTTGTGAAATCACACAACCCTTCTTAGCTTCATTTGCACCAACCCACACTGGGAGCTCATCTGGCACATCCCTATTGATAAAAAAGTACACACAAAATAGTCAAGTTGTGTCCACTTCTCCTACTTCAAAGTAAAACTAAATTTGCCTCCTCACCATGCATCTGGCATCTCCTTCAGAAACCTTCCAAGAATGCCCTTAGATCTAAAGCTCTAAATCTTACAGCAAGCCTTGAAAAGAGCTCACAGCCATACATGCACAGAGAATACACATTCCCTTCTGGTCATTTGATTTTCTTCCTAGTATCATGGCAAAAGTTAAAGATTAGTGAGTGAAGGTGCTCTGGACGGCTGAAGGAGGTAGTTTAATAAATATTTAAATCTAGTCTTCAACTCCTGTTCCTGTGATCTTTTTTAATAAAAAGATAAAGCCATGTGTTAATATCATAGTACAAAAAAGAACAATTCTTGTTTGGTGATAGCACACAATTCTCAAATTATGTTTCATAGAAAAAAAAAAAGAGGACAAAAGCTATGCAGAGTTATAGTGGAGCAAGAACACACAGGAAATAAAATACCTGAAATATCCCATGTGATACTGTGTTCTGCTATCTCCAACAAGTATAGTCTGAAATTCTGGGGGATCATAGAAGAATCTCCAATGAAGATCGAAGTTCACATCTGTTGATTTTGCTTTTTTGTGTTTTCCAGCAAGAATATCATATGGTCCAACCAGCTTAAGTCCAACACTTGACACAAGTGCATCTGAAAAGCAAACCATGAATTGATTTACATTCAGGTGCATGTCTAGACCAGGAAGTTCCTGCGATTCTCAGGTATCAGAAGTTTCCATAAATTCAGTCAAACACTCTATTTGCTAGACAAGGAAAGCAAAGACTTTTTTTTTGTCCAGAGAGCTTTCATTCAAGAGGTATTACACTTCTCTAAGAAGTAGCCATCCACAGTCCAATGTCTGGATGGAAATCAGTGATGAGTGGTGTCCCTCAGGGCTCTGTACTGGGACCAGTATTGTTTAATATTAATCTTTATCAATTAAACAATCAGGGGATCAGCAAACCTCAGCAAATTTGCAGATGACACCAAGCTGAGGGGTGCAGATGACACTCGAGGGACCTGGACAAGTTCAAGAATTGGGCCCATGGCAATCTCTTGAGGTTTAACAAGACTAAATGGAAAGTTTTGCACCTGGGTTGGGGCAACCCCTGGTATCAACACAAGCTGGGGATGAACAGATTGAGAGTAGGCCTGCCCAGAAGGACTTGGGGGTGTTGGTGGACAAGAAGCTAGACGTGACCTGGTCATGTGCACTTGCAGCTCAGTAAGCCAAACATGTCTTGGGCTGCATTCAAAGCAGCGTGGGCAGCAGGGCCAGGGAGGGGATTCTTCTCCTCTGCTCTGGTGAGACCCCACCTGCAGTGCCACATGCAGCTCCAGGGTTGCCAGCACAGGAAGGTCATGGACCTGTCAGAGTGGGTCCAGAGCAGGGTCATGAAGATGATCAGAGGCCTCGAGCACCTCTCCTTTTTTTCCAGACTGAACAACCCCAACCCTCTGAAGACTGGCTGAGAGGGTTGGGGTTGTTCAGTCTGGAGAAGAAAAGGCTCCAGGGACATTACTGCAGCTTTTCAGTACTTTAGGTATTGAAGGTAGAGACAAACATTTTAGCAGCGCCTGTAGCAACAGGACAACAGGTAATGGGTTTTAACTAAACCAGGGTAGACTCACACTAGATGAAAGTAATGTCTTATAATGCAGGTGGTGAAACACTGGAACAGGTTGCCCAGAGACATAGTGGATGGCCTAGAAACATTTAAGGCTGGGTTGGACCCAGCTCTGAGCAGCCTGGCCCTCAGCCTGTTGAAGATGTCCCTGCTCATTGTAGGGGGTTGGATTAGATCACTTTTTAAGGTCCTTTCCAATTCAATCCATTCTATGAGTCTGAAAGATACTGTCATTTCTAGAGCACCCAGGGATGGCCACATTCTGTTATATAATAAATTTGAAGAGGTTGAAATCCAGATTTAGTAGTGCTTACACTGAGTTAAAGTCTTTTCAACCTCTCACCCCACCAGCGCAGAGGCTGTGGGTGCACAAGAAGCTGAGAGGGGACACAGCTGTGACAGCTGATCCCAACTGACCAAAGAGATATTCCATAGCATGTGGAAACATGCTCAGCATGACGCACAACCGCTTTCTTGGAGATGGCTGAACACCTGCCTGCACACAGGAAGTGCTGAATTAATTCCTTGTTTTGCTTTGCTTGTGGCTTTTGCTTTAAACTGTCTTTTGCTCAACCCACACGTTTTCTCACTTTCACCCTTTTGATTCTCTCCCCTGTCTCACCAAGGGGGAGTGAGCAAGTGCCTGTGTGCTGCTTAGTTGTTGGCTGGGATTAAACCATGATACATGAGGAAACTTGAGCTCCATACTAGACATTTTAAATATACCTGCAAGAAAGGCAGATTTAGACCACATTTAGTCCCTTTACACTGCACAACTTAAACAGTTACATTTTAGAAAATGTGAAGTGTACATTTTGGTGATTACAGCCAGTATTTTAGTTTACACTCATGTAAATATTCTCCATCTCAACTGAAAAACTGAAGCTTCATTAAAATGCATCTGACCACCTCCAGTTTGCCCATCTTTCGGCTGCTTTTGGGAGCGAAAGTTAGAAGAGGCAAAATTTAAAACCTCACCACTTGGTTTCTCAGGATCTAGTTCCTCACAAAACTTCCAAAACTGGTAGAAGTCCTCAGGCAATCTAAGCCGATAGCATGTTTCTGCTTCTTGGCAAAGACTATCAGGAATATCTGCCTGATTTGATCTTCTCTTCTTGACAGCTCCATTTTTTTCACTCTGTAGATTAAAAAAAAAAAAAAAAACAAACAAAAAACCAACCCAAAATGGAGTTAATTTAGTTGATTTCTGTCAGCTCTACCAAAGGATTCTACAAAGCTTTTATATTAATGGAGGAACAAGGATTAGATCCATTAGGGCATGTTGTTAGTTAAAGCAGCATATATAACAGCCTAGAGTATCTGTTTTGGACAGAATCCATTAAAAGTGCAGTCTGACATATGTGCTAAACGTGTCTGAAGTAGCAAACTGCTATATTGAAATTAATGGACCAATATAACCAACAGAAGCACTTCTGTTAGTTAATTAAGCAAAGAAGCAAACAATTCCAGAGTTTAATCTAATTCTACATTGTTTTAAAATGACCATTTCCAATCACACTGCAGACTGCACACAATATGTTTATGTGTTTCACAGACAGCTGAAAGTAGGGATACTTTTTTGTCATGTCGAATTAAATAACACAGCATACATCCTCTAATCTCTACTGTGCTATTCAATATCATGACTACTGCAGTTTTCAGCGCAGCATTTTAAAAGTAGCCTAAAGTTGAAGCTGCTTTTAAAAATTATGTTACGTGAATCAGGTTAGGAAATGACCCGTACGAGCACACTCCACCGGAGCGGTAGCCTCAACCACCCCATTACCAGGTAAGTCTCCATGAATTGGCAGGAATCGCTACCCTCCCCCCAACCTTGAAAGAATAAAAATTAAAGTGAAGCAACACGGTTTCTTTCCTGTTCTTAGGGGAGGACAATGCGGCGGACACTTCGCCTCTGAAGCAGGGCCGCCCCTAGATAACCCGGGACACGGCGAGTGTCCCCGCTGCAGCGCGGTCCCGCCGGGATGATGCGGCGGCCGGCGGTCCCCGGAGATGCCCGGGTGGAGGAGCGGCTGCCGCGCAGGAGGACGCGGGGCCCTGGGACTTTCCCCAAAGCCACGGAGCAAACCAGAGCGAGGGGCAAAGAGACAGAGGACTGACAGACACCGCACGGCACCCGCGCCGACGCAGGCCCTCGGCGGTGGCTCTCCCGCCGCCCCCGGCCGTGTCCCCGCTGTCCCC